>JAJOOF010001832.1:0-50414 GCA_029582545.1 Solanum lignicaule | reverse complement strand
AGTAATGAATTTTACATTGCATTTGACTTGTTTTTAGTAAAATACATTAAACATATAAGTTGCTTGAAAATGAAAAAAATTGACTCTTCAATGTCACGACCCAGGCCGTCATGATTGGCACCCACACTAACACTCAAGTGTGAGAATCACTACTACAACCCAAAACCAAGCAACTAATCTAAAACAAAGGCATTTAAGTATATGAAAGCAGAAAAAATAGCTAAAAACTGAAGTTCCCATAAACTTCAACAAAAGATCTAACAACTAACAATGTGGAAGAAATAACCTAAAACCTGAAAGTCAATATACCAAAACATTCTAACAATAAACCAAGTCTAAAACAAGAAGGGATACAACCCCATACTAATGAACTAACTAAAACAAATGTCTAAGTCCGGAAATGGTGGACATAAACGAAAGAGAATTCCATGGCAGCCCAAAAGAATTGGCTCACCCTTGAATTCGAAGTGACGATCACTAATCTTCTAAGCGAGGTCTGTCAGTAGCCGCTTGAAGATGCCCTGTACTCAGCAAAAATAAGAGCAAGTGCAGTATCAGTACACAACCACAGTGTACTGGTAGGATCAACGGTTATCCCACTAGTGTTACATAAACAAGTCAAGACAATAATATAATCACATGAATATATATCAACATATACAATATTATCAACATTTACGAACAACGATCAGTTTCACATTTTTATATCACATCGTTGGTCCTCTCATGGAACCCAATCCCAACAATTAGCATGCCGGAACGTGGCAACCGATCTCATTCACACACCACTATCACAATCACAAGTATATCATCAAAATCATATATTTAAGTCGTGATTTCATTGCATTCATCAATTATCTATCTCATTTACAACAAGTGTGATCAACATTGCAACATTCATACATATACAAGTATCATAATGAAGCAAGAACAAGCATACATCACACAATCATAGAATCACAACCATCACCTACCTCGAAACAAGCTTGAAACCCTAAGAAACTTGATCTTCCCCTTTCCGGATTCGTTTCGCTTGTTCTTGGTCTACAAACAATCATAATAACACGGGAATCAACAAACAATCGCTTATTACCCAAAACTATAACAATTTTAACCCATGATCCCAATTATCCAATTAGGAATGTTTCCACCATAGAATCTATAACAAAATCCTCCCCCATCAATAATCACCCATTTTATTACGTTCTACAGATAGAAAAATGGATTCGGGGAGTGAAAAGCTTACCTTTAACCTCAAGAATGGTGAAAAATGAGTAGAAGGCGCCTGGGGTTCGTTCCTTAGCTCTAAAAATTGAAAAGTGCCAGATAAGGTCGTTTAGGGGTTTATTAACGACTTTAATTCACGTCAGGCCCGCCATAGCGGCCACCACCCCGCCACAATGGCAATAATCCCCGCCAAAGCGGCCAAAACGAAACAGAGAGCTATTTCAAGAATTCCAAAATTTCCATTTCACAACACACCTCTAACCCACGACGCTCAGTAAATATCCTTTACGCTAAGATCGATTCCGGGAGTTCTACTCGCCCGAATTCAATTCCGTAAAGTTGTACGAATTCCTTAACAAGTTATCTAACTACTCATGTAATCAAAATCATAAATGATTCACCCGATTGTTACCAGATTTTCCTACACTTCAAAGACTCTGATTTCGTCCAAATCTGGACAAGGTTGGAAAAATTCTAAATACTACGAAAAAGTTTTTCGGTCCCAAATTTCCCCTTGATGGCTTTTCTATAATGACGGGAACAGGTCGTTACATCTAAACAAAATAGTAGAAATAATAAATCGCATTCTAAATTTATTATTCGTTAGGCTACCTATAAATATTTAAATTAACTTTTTTTCTAAAGCAAACAAAAAAATTCATCCCTTTGAACAAAATATACTCTTAGTTAAATAAATTTTTAATGTTTTATTCTGATAGGTGTGAGTGATATATTCACGCTTAATTTTTATCTCTTAATATATGACTTGACATTATAAAATTGCATTTTTATTCATATCTTTTTCTATTTTCCTAATGGACCATACCCCACCCGCCTTCATCAAATAAAGGAAAAATAGATATAATTTTTTCCTTCTTGTTTTTTAAATGTTTACTCAAGCCAATAAAAAAAAAGTTTTGAAGAGTTTTTTGGGGAAACACCAATCCATTTACAATTATTGAATTTCATTTGCATTTTGTATTTGATAGGTTAAAACTAAATAAGGTTTCATTAAAAAAATAAGAAGAAGAAGAAAAACAGGTTTTGTCAAATACTAGTAATATTTTTTAATAATAGAATATTTCGACTATGCACAAATAGACTATGTATTGTGCATTTCCTAATTCCATCTTGGGGATTTATTTCCATTCCGTCTGGTTAATTTTCTTGAGTTGCAAAATTATTATTTTTATAATTAATTGACAAACCAGTTCTGAATTGTTTAGGCATAAAAAATCAACAAGAAAAATAGATGAAACAATCTATATATTAAATGTGTATGTATGCACAGTGTAATTAAACAACTCTTTCCTTTACGAATATAATAACCACTAATCAACCCATATCAACACGTAAATTTCCTTATCTCAACACGTAAATTTCCTAAAACTATGAAGTTCGATTTGCTCTACAAACATGCTTATAGTTAATACCAACGATAATGTTGTATAAATTTCATTTTATTAATATGAAGATGTGAGTAGTTTAATTCAAAATTTTAAAATATTACATTTATATATGCGGTGGAACATAAAGGAGAGATGAAGAGATTACGTTTAATAGACATCTGACTCAACTAAGAATATTTTAATTATACATATTTATAATTCATAAGTAGTGAATTTCCTTTCTATTAACATGTTGTAAACTTAAGGCAGAATGATCGTCCTCACCACATTCGTAGCAACCGCCACCACCACCTCGGCCACCATGACCACGACCACCACCACGACGGCCATCACTGCCGGAGTATCTGCCACCTCCACCGCCATTGACTTCACTCTGGGTATACTCCCTAGAAAAGTGGCCACTTTGCTAGGGAGTGTACCCAGAGTGAAGGTTATGACGGCGGAGGTGGTAGATACTCTGACGGTGATGGACGAGGTGGTGGTGGCCGTGGTGGTGGTGGCTGCTACAAGTGTGGTGAGGACAATCATTATGCCTGTGAATGCATCAATGGCGATCATTGATCATGATTTGAAGTCCTGGCTGTTACTACAAAAAATAATTGAAGGAATTTTTTTATATAGAGAAGACTTAGTGAGTGAAAAAAAGAAGAGAAGTGTGATTTATATAGCTGTTTCTCAAAGGGATACATTTAATTTGGTCCATTAATTATTAATTACATTTGGAATGAATTATTGACTAATAATAAATCCCTAATAAATATAGTCATTACTCTTAAGATTACGTGAATTTTGACTAGGAAAATTCTCTTAAGGTCCACTAAGTAATTTACTTATCAAAAAGAATATTTTTATTAATCATAAGTTTATAATCAATCAACAATATTCGAAGGTAAGTGAATCAGGGAGATTTATTAGTTTAGTTACAACTTATATAATCTTTGGAAACAATAGTTTTTTTAAGAAAATAAGTAAAGGTGACATGTGGTGTAAATGTGTAATTACCTTGTACCTTCGAGTTTTCTTTTCTTCATTTTTTCAATTTCTTGCTTGAATTATTGATATATGACATAAATTAATCTAATGGCTAAGATTTAATTTATCAAAGTAAATCTTTAATCATAATTTATATAATATTACATGCATGTTTGGAAAAACAATTTCTCTTCCCTCTTGTTTATCTTTCACGCAAGATATTAATCTTTCATTCTCATTTTACATTAATTTTGTATCGCATTTTTATTTGTAACTTTCTCTTTAATATTTGTTGAATTTTATATACCTAGGAACATGGGCCTTTTTTGAAAAATAAATAAATTATATTGATACAAAATTAGAAAAGAGTTGGACTTATTTAAATTTGATATAAAGTATTTAATCACTCTAATTTCTAGGTGTGAATGATATATTCACATTTAATTTAATTTTATCTCTTAATACATGACTAACATTATAAAATTGCATGTTTTATTAAGTATCTTTTTCTATTTTTCCCACGGACAATGCCCCACCCACCCTCATCAAATAAAGGGAAAAAATATATAATTTTTTCTTTCTTGTTTTTTAAATGTTTACTCAAGTTAATAAAATAAGGAGATCCAAAAAAGAGTTTTAAAGATTTTTTGGGGAAACACTAATCCATTTACAAATATTAAATTTCATTTGCATTTTGTATTTGATAGGTTAAAACAAAATAAAATTTGTAAAAAAAAAGAAAAAGGTTTTGTATAATTACAAGTAATATTTTTTAATAATTGAATATCTTAACTATGCGCAAGTAGACTATTATTATGCATTTCCTAATTCAATTTTGAGGATTACATTTCCATTGTGTTTGCTCTACTTGATGGTGTTACCTTCTTTCTTACTTATTTGTTTGAGTTGCAAAATGATTTTTATAATTAAAAGAGGTGATTTTCTTTTTTTTTTTTTGATTAAAAGAGCTGAGTATTATAGTTAGTCTCGTGGTGACTTTAATAGTTGTTTGTTTGGTTAACTATATGACTACTAATTCTTTTTAATGATCTAAAATTCAATAAAAATAAATAAGAGTTTACTACTTTAAGATGAAATTAAAAGACGAATTACAACCTCTAAAAATTGGACCATAAAAATTCATCGAAACATAATTCTATATAATAGAAAAACAAAAGACAGAAAAATGATACATTGAAGAAGACATAATTAAGTTTCTAAATTATTAGCATGTTTCGATGTTATCCTCATTTGTCGGCGGAAAATTAAGTTTGGCTTTAGGGTCGTGATACATCCTTGCTGATGTATCATAGCCCCTTGCAGCTTCTTCCAATTTTTGAAAGTACCAAGCTAGACCATACCTTTTGGATGGGATTTGTAATCTCAGCTCCATACGTCCCCCACGACCTCTTTCTCACACTTTTATATCGTACCTCGTTTGGTGGTACAATCACTGCTACCGCCGCCACATCGCTGTTATTTTTCTTTGCTATTTGAAAAAACAAAAAGAAAAATTTATACATAGAGAAGACTCAGTGAGTGAAAAGAGAAGAGGGAGAGTGATTTATATAGTCATTTTTCATGGGATACATTTAATTTGGTCCACTAATTATTATTTACATTCGAAAAATAATTATTGAATTGTCAACTAAGATTACGTGAATTTTTACTAAAAAAAATTCTCTTAAGGTCCTCTAAGTTTGCTTATCAAAAAGAATATTTTCACTAATCATAAGTTTAAAATCAATCAACAATACTCAAAGGTAAGTGAATCACTAAAAGAGAAATTTATTAATTTAGTTACAACATAATCTTTAGTTATAACAATATTTTTTTTAAAAATAAGTAAGGTGACATGTGGTGTAACCTTGTACCTTTGTGTTATGGTTTAAATCAATGCTATATTCTTTTTATTATTTTTCAAGTTCTTGTTTAGATTAAAAATCAATGACATGTGTTAAATTTAATGGCTAAGATTTAATTGATTAATTAAAATAAATCCATAATCATAATTTATATAATAAATAAAAACATTATATGTTAGGGTAAAAAATATCTCTTCCTTCTTTTTGATCTTTCACGGAGAATATTTTTTTCATTCCCATTTTATGTTATTTTTATTTGAAACTTTCTCTTTTTAACATTTATTGAATTTTAAGTCCTTGCTGTGGTATCATAATTTGTGAGCACCTTGAAGAAAGAGAATCTAGAAACGTGAAAGGTGGGGGTAGAAACGTGAAAGGTGAAGAAAGAAGGTTAATGGGTTTGGTTTAGATTAAAAATCGATGACATATGTTAAATTTAATGGCTAAGATTTAATTGATTAATTAAAATAAATCCTTAATCATAATTTATATAATAAAAACATTATATGTTAGGGAAAAAAATATCTCTTCCTTCTTTTTTATCTTTCACGCAGGATATTTTTTTCATTTTCATTTTATGTTATCTTTTATTGCATTTTTATTTGAAGCTTTCTCTGTTTAACATTTATTGAATTTTAAATACCCATGAACATGGGATTTTTTTTTTTAAAAAAAAAAATACATATATTGATATAAAATTAGACAAAGAATACACATTATTCATTCATATTAAAAACACATTTTTCACAAGAAGTCAAAAGTTTAGTTACAACATAATCTTTAGTTATAACAATATTTTTTTTAAAAATAAGTAAGGTGACATGTGGTGTAACCTTGTACCTTCATGTTATGGTTTAAATCAACGTTATATTCTTTTTATTATTTTCAAGTTCTTGTTTAGATTAAAAATTGATGACATGTGTTAAATTTAATAGCTAAGATTTAATTGATTAATTAAAATAAATCCTTAATCATGATTTGTATAATAAAAACATTATATGTTAGGGAAAAAAATATCTCTTCCTTCTTTTTTATATCTTTCACCCAGAATATTTTTTTCATTCCCATTTTATGTTATTTTTATGTGAAACTTTCTCTTTTTAACATTTATTGAATTTTAAATACCCATGAACATGGGCTTTTAAAAAAAAAAAATACATTATATTGATATAAAATTAGAGAAGAACATCACATTATTCATTTATATTAAAAACACATTTTCCATGAGAAGTCAAAAGATAATAGAATACTTGGTATAGTATGACAAAATCCCATGTAATATAGTACGTGCTAGTTTGTAACTTTAGCTGAATTTGAAAGACAAAACAGCTTCTCTCAATTATTAGTATATTTCGATGTTATCCTCATTTGTCGGCGGAAAATTAAGTCTGGCTTTAGCGTCGTGATACATCCTTGCTGATGTATCATAGGCCCTTGCAGCTTCTTCCGATTTTTGAAAGTACCAATTCAGACACATATCTTTTGGATGGGGTTTGTAATCTCAGCTATATACGTCCTCCATGACCTCTTTCTTACACTTTTATACTGCGCCTCGTTTGGTGGTACAATCACTGCTATCGCCGTTACATCACTGTTATTTTTCTTTGCCTTTTGAAAAAACAAAAAGAAAATTTTTTATATAAAGAAGATTCAGTGAGTGGAAAGAGAAGAGGGAGAGTGATTTATATAGTCATTTCTCATGAGATACATTTAATTTGGTCCAATTATTTACATTCGGAAAAATAATTATTGAATTATTGACTAAGATTACGTGAACTTTTACTAGAAAAATTCTCTTAAGGTCCTCTAAGTTTGCTTATCAAAAAGAATATTTTCAGTAATCATAAGTTTAAAACCAATCGACAATACTCAAAGGTAAGTGAACCACTAAAAGAGAAATTTATTAATTTAGTTACAACATAATCTTTAGTAATAACAATAATTTTTTTAAAAATAAGTAAGGTGACATGTGGTGTAACCTTGTACCTTCGTGTTATGGTTTAAATCAATGTTTTTATTCTTTTTATTATTTTCAAGTTCTTGTTTAGATTAAAAACCGATGACATGTGTTAAAATTAATGGCTAAGATTTAATTGATTAATTAAAATAAATCCTTAATCATGATTTATATAATAAAAACATTATATGTTAGGAAAAAAGATATCTTTTTTATCTTTCACGCAGGATATTTTTTTCATTCCCATTTTATGTTATTTTTATTTGAAACTTTCTCTTTTTAACATTTATTGAATTTTAAATACCTATGAACATGGGCTTTTAAAAAAAGATACATTATATTGATATAAAATTAGAGAAGAACATCACATTATTCATTCATATTAAAAACACATTTTTCATGAGAAGTCAAAAGATAATAGAATACTTGGTATAGTATGACAAAATCCCATGTAATATAGTACCTGTTAATTTGCTACTTTAGCTAAAACTGAAAGACAAAACAGCTTCTCTCAATCCACAAGGTTCCTTCATGTATTTTCGTTTTCCGATCAAAAAACCAAACAAAAATTCATCTAACAAAATTTGGAAGCGGCAGAAAAATAGAATGAAGACGACGGAAATTTTCTAAATTAATATTATAGAAGATACATATACAAATACTGAAATGGTTACAACATGCCACATTCCTATTTACAAAAACATTTTAAAAAAAGGTAGAATTTATTTTTTCTTATAGAAACCATCCATCACCTTCTATAATAATGGAGGCATGCGATCTTCGATCACATGCTTCCTGGTGGTGCAAGGTTGAGCTCAAGATTTGGAGGCTCAACACTAGCGGTTCGAGGCTGAACGGGGCCGACACCCATGAAATCTAGAGTCTCCTTTTGGCTGTTCATCTTTGGATCCGGAAGTATTACTCCAGCTTTCATTAAAGTCTCCAATAAGTCCTTATCGCATGACGTTGACATAACAACAGAAGTTCCTGTAACTGTCTTAAAATGACGAAATTCATTAACATTTTGATTAAGCAATGAAAAACTCACCGCATCGCTGCTTGATCTAGAAGATGATGCGATATTTCTGCTCTGATTTGGAAGGATATGATCACTCATGACATTATTATGATTAATTTTGCAAAGAAAATCTCTGGTGGTGGTTTGAAGGTAATCCTTAGATACTGGTGGAAAATTAGTTTTGACCGTATCATAAGCCCTGGCAGCTTCCTCGGCAGTACTAAAAGATCCGAGCCAGATATTTCTCCTCTGATCGGGATGCCTCATTTCAGCTGTGTAGCTGCCGCATGGAAGCTTCCACACACCCTTAAAATGCACCTCGTCATCATCGTCTAAGTTAACTATTGCCTTATTATTTTTCTGTGGCATCATCTAAAAAATAAAAGTAACTTTTTTATACGAAGAAAAGAATGAGCGAACAAAGAAGGAAGAGAGAGCCTAGCTAGTAAGAATTTTTATTTTTTTGGTAAAGAGAAGAATGAGTGAACAAAGAGGATGAGGGAAACTAGTTTATATAAGCATCTCTTAAGAATTATTAATTTATTTATTTTTTTGCGAAGAGAAGAATAAGTGAATAGAGAAGGAAGAGGGAGAGTGCTTTATATAGATGACTCTGAAGGAAAATATATAAATTATTTTAAAATTAGAGGCATTTTGATGTTATGTGGAGAGTGACACATACGTATTTGTATCTTTCAGCTCTTGTAAAATTACATGTCTGATTGTCTTCTTCTATTTTACTACATGCCACACTCTCCTCCTTCACAAAAAAAGATAGCTACATTTTTTGCATATCAATTATAATAATACATAGAAATAAAATATGATGATGCAAATAGCCATTTTAAAAAGTTATCAAAAATTCATATTGGAAAAATGATTATTTAATGATTAACTTATGGTAGTTATATTCAAACTAGTTATGTCAAAGCAAAAATTACGTGAATTTTGTCAAGGTCCACTAAGTTTACTTGCCAAAAAATGTTTTTATTAAACATAACCAAACAAATATATTTAAAGGTAAGTAAATCACTAAAAAAAAAGTCTATCAAAAGAAAAATCACTCAAAAGGAAATTTAGTAGTCTAATTACGACATAATGTGTGGTAACAATGATTTTAATCATTAGTACACTGTACACTTTGTGAAATTATACCGAATATTATTGATTTAAAAATAAAAAAAGTGGCACGTCAATGCTCGTCAGCTGAAGTCGGCAATAACTTGTTTGAAAGAGTTGTTCCACTCTAGTCAAATGATAAAGTTTTATTTTTATATCTGACTGCATGTCTTTTTGTCTTATTTATTTCTTTAACATGACACACGTCGTTCTTATACATTAAAGAAACATTTCTTTATATACATAATATTTTTTGTTCCCTTTTTAATTTAAAATAAAATAAAATTATGGCTATACTCAAATTTTTGTTTACTTTTCTCAAAACTTTTTCCTTTTAACCGTGACAGTGGGACAAACTCTTTATTTGACATAGCAATAATTATTTAAAGAAAAATTAATCAAAACGTCCGTAAATTATTATTGCAAAAGATATTACACTTCATATCTACTAAGTATTTGATTATAAAAATTCTAGAACATAATCGAGGGCTATATTATTTGTATGTTCTATATATTTTTTCAATTAAAAAACTATGCTGTGTATTTTTAATGGTCAAATCTTTCTTATAAATAAGTGTGAAATCATTTTTTAAATCCGCTTGAATAGTGATACTTAACCTACTTAAATTAGTTCATAATGTGTGTTTTTTTTTAAAATACGATATGTTTATTAGCAAAAGGGCATTTTTGATCCAATAAATATATTTTTGGACCAAATTATTAACATTAAGGAACATTTTAAAATTAAACTATTAATGGAGATCATTTTTTGTTCAATTTAACATAATTTAAAAAGATTATTTTAACTTGCTTTTCTTTTTTACTCCATTCAGGAAAATAAGGAGATCCAAAAATGTTTTTTAAGTGTTTTTGTGGGGAATACCAATCAACTTATAATTATTTGAATTGTATTTGTATTTGTATTTTGTAGTTGATAGGTTAAATAAGGTTTTATGGATCTAATATTTGTCAATAATAGAATATTTTGTCTATGCTTAATTAAGTAGATTGCCTATTATATATACGATAAATAAAATAGTTAATTTAGTTGACGCAGTAAATTACATATTATATATATAAGATAAATATAACTGTTGTTTCAGTTTAATAAAAAAATATGTATATATATTGTTTTACGTTGGTGTTATCTAATCAATAAATCATATATTTCTTTTAAGGTTATATGCATATAGCTATTCAGAAAATAATTAACTAAATATTATAATAAACTAACATAAATTACCATAACTTCCCTTGTTAGAGTTTTAAAAGTTTTAGGAATAATGCAATATAGCCAACAAATATCGTTTTTTCAAAACAAAAATTCTAGGGTTAAATAAAATTAGATTCGTTAAAAAGTTTACAACATATTAGCAAAAAGGAAATTCAGTACTTTCTAATTATAAACATGACAAAATAATCTTAATTTAGTCTGAATTCCTAAAACCCATAACAAAAAAGTTTTTTCAAATGGTCATTTTATAAACAGAAATAACTTTGTATTGATATTCTTATAGTTTATTTTACCTACATTTTGGCATATCAATTACAATAATATATAGAACCAAAATATAATGATGCAAGCATGACACACTAATTTTTCAAAGGCGTGACACCTAAAAACTCATCAGCTGAAGTTGGCAATAACTTATTTAAAAAAGAAGTTTCTTGTGTGATCAAATGACAATTAAGGATCCATTTTTGTAACTGACTGCATGTTTTTTTGTTTTTTCCTATATTTTTCACACGACACGTGTATTCTTACAAATTAAAACAACATTTTCTTATATAAATTTTAAATAAAAAAATGGATGGCTAAAATAGATGTCTTATAAGGTTTTTCCATGAGGATATACTTTTAAAGATAAATTCTATTTGCATATTAATCTGATAAAAGTATAATTTTGTCGATACAACATGAATAATTAGATTTCGGACTCTATTTATGAGATCTATTAATTATTGTGCATATTGTTATTATTACTACTAGAATAATTAAATATTTTGAGTAACCCGCTTGAATAGTGATACTTAACCTACTTAAATTAGTTCATAATGTGTGTTTTTTTTAAATGATATGTTTATTAGTAACAGGGCATTTTTGATCCAATAAATATATTTTTGGACCAAATTATTAACATTAAGGAACATTTTAAAATTAAACTATTAACGGAGATCATTTTTTGTTCAATTTAACATAATTTAAAAAGATTATTTTAACTTGCTTTTCTTTTTTACTCCATTCAGGAAAATAAGGAGATCCAAAAATGTTTTTTAAGGGTTTTTGTAGGGAACACCAATCAACTTATAAATATTGAATTGTATTTGTATTTTGTAGTTGATAGGTTAAATAAGGTTTTATCGATCTAATATTTATCAATAATAAAATATTTTGTCTATGCTTAATTAAGTAGATTGCCTATTATATATATGATAAATAAAATCGTTAATTTAGTTGATGCAGTAAATTACATATTATATATATAAGATAAATATAACTGTTGTTTCAGTTTAATAAAAAATATGTATATATATTGTTTTACGTTGGTGTTATCTAATCAATAAATCATATATTTCTTTTAAGGTTATATGCATATAGCTATTCAGAAAATAATTAACTAAATATTATAATAAACTAACATAAATTATCATAACTTCCCTTGTTAGAGTTTTAAAAGTTTTAGGAATAATGCAATATAGCCAACAAATATCGTTTTTTCAAAACAAAAAATCTAGGGTTAAATAAAATTAGATTCGTTAAAAAGTTTACAACATATTAGCAAAAAGGAAATTCATTACTTTCTAATTATAAACATGACAAAATAATCTTAATTTAGTCTGAATTCCTAAAACCCATAACAAAAAAGTTTTCCAAATGGTCATTTTATAAACAGAAATAACTTTGTATTGATATTTTTATAGTTTATCTTTACCTACATTTTGGCATATCAATTAGAATAATATATAGAACCAAAATATAATGATGCAAGCATGACATACTAATTTTTCAAAGGTGTGACACCTAAAAACTCATCTGTTTAAAAAAGAAATTCCTTGTGTGATCAAATGACAATTAAGGATCCATTTTTGTAACTGACTGCATGTCTTTTGTTTTTTTCTATATTTTTGACACGACACGTGTATTCTTACAAATTAAAACAACATTTTCTTATATAAATTTCAAATAAAAAAATGGATGGCTAAAACAGATGTCTTATAAGGTTTTTCCATAAGGATATACTTTTAAAGATAAATTCTATTTGCATATTACTCTGATAAAAGTATAATTTTGTCGATACAACATGAATAATTATATTTCGAACTCTATTTATGAGATCTATTATTTATTGTGCATATTGTTATTATTACCACTAGAATAATTAAATATTTTGAGTAAATCGTCAAAAAGCCAAATCGCAAAATAATATACTCCTACTAAAGTTTCTACTCTCTCCAGGTAGCCCAGCCAAAGTACTTTATATGTACATAAGAGGATAAGAAAATTAGATACAGAGATGAAAGAGAACGTTAAATATTATGAATGTGTTTAGCGGGAAGAAAAATATTTTTCAATTTTCTCATATTTGATTGGCTTAAATATTTTGAAAAATGTTTTCCAAATCAACTTATTTTCCTTAAATGACTTCCCTTAAAAAAAGTTAGGAAAACATTTTGAACCACACACCTCAACTTTCCATCCTAACTTAAGTCTCAGGTATCGATTCTCAATACTAATCCTAGATTCTACTCCTAATTCTCAATTTGAGACCCAAATCTTGACCTCGATTCGAGTCCCAACTCTCGAGTTCCGAATTGAATCGGAGTTGGATCTCGAGTTAGAATTAGAGGTCGAATTTCGGATCAAGTGACGGATCTCGGGTCGAGATCGGGATCGGGGTTGAGTCTCAACTCGGGGGTTGAGTCTCGACTCGGGTGTCGAGGTCGAATTTCAGGATCAGAGACGTCGGCTGTCGGGGTCGGAGTGGTTCTTGGATTAGGGTCAGGTGTCGAGGTCGAGTCTCGAGTTGGGGTCAAGGACATGTCTCAAGTCGAGGTCGTGGTCAGGTCTCGGGTAGGGTGTCAGGATCGATATTGAGGTCGTGTCGGATCTCGAGTCAGGTGTTGGGATCGAGGTCAGGTCTCGGGTCGGGTGTTTGGTTGGTGAGTGGAAAAGTTTTTCATTCATCAATTATACACTAGAAAATATTTTCCACTCACCAACCAAATATGAGAAAATAAGTTAGAAACCAACTTATTTTCCAATAAAATATTTTCCTTCATATCAAACACACCCTACAATTTGAATAATTTTCTTCCTACTAATACGTGATAGTCCTTTTTAATCATTCGCTATATATATTGAGGCTGGTTCGTCAAATAAAACTTTTCATCATTTACTCCTATCATTAATCCCAATTGAATCAGCATCATTTAGCACTTCGTACCATGTAATACCGTAATTTCCCTCGACGATAACGATAGATTTGTTTATATTTTTAATTGTTGTTAATAGAAGGATCAAAACTATTCTCTTTGCTTAATTAAAGGTTAAATGGGGGAATCGAATGCCACAAGGACTAAAATCATAATAAGACCATATCAGATGGACGAAAGCAATTATTTTCCCTATTTATAATTATCATATCAAGAAGACGAGTTTAATTAGGCATTACAGGAATATTAACAAACATGTCTTACATTGCTCAGGAATCAAAGACGATATTAAGGGAAATAGATGAAAAAATGTCTATTAAAAGTGGGTGTATCGAGCAATTAAGCAATATTTTTCTTTTGTGAATATAATAATCAGTAATTGACTAATCAACCTATATATCAACACATGCTTACCATTAATACCAACGGTACGTAGTGTAATTGTACTAATGTTTGTAATCAAGCTAATAAGTCATGAGATTAAATAAAGAATAAAATTTGCAATCCCTTTCAATTCACTCAAGTCTATATCACAGAAGACATTAATTCATCAAATAAATAGTTGCTTCAAAATTCAATAATAAATCTCATCTATGCACATCATAAAAGTTACTTCCTCTATTCATGAGCTCAGCTAACTGTTATTGTTTAGGGTCAACTAATTATTTTTTTCTTTTTCTGTATACAATTTTCTCAAACATTTAAAAGAATATTTTGAATCATAATTAACTATGATTATTTGTAGTTTTTTTTTGTATAGTTTTAAAATATATAAATTTTATTTTAAATTTTAAAAAAATAATTAACTGCTTAGATTTTATCACATTATTCATTCACAAAACACACACTTTTCATGAGAATTCAAAAAAACACTTGAGTACTGAGTATAGTATGACAAAATTAATCCCATGTACTCTACGTGTTACTTCCTTATGTCTTTTCCGTTTCCAATCGAACAACCAAACAAAAATTCATCCAACAGAAATTGAAAATCTAAAAAAAAAAAAAAAATACAATGAAGAACGTATAGAAATTCCTAAATTCATAATACATGAGATCATACACAAGAAATGATTACAACATGTCAAATTTTTACTCTCAAAAATAAAAAATATAGAGTGCATCGTTATTTGTTTTACATGCTACCTGGCGGTGCAAGAGTGAGCTCAAGATTGAGAGGCTCGGTATTGTTAGCATCGCGAACCCCGATGATCTCTAGGTCCGGAAGTATCACTCCTTCTCTCATTAAAGCCTCTAATAAGCTTCTATCTCGCACCATTGACATCATAACAGAAGCTCCAGTAATCGTTGTAAAACGACAAAACTCCTGATCAGAACTCTGATTTGGCATCAAAGTTCCGCCTGATCCAGAAGATGATGCAGAAGTGTTGTTGGCATAATTGATCATGACATCCTTACGATTAAGCTTTTGAAGATAATTTTTGGTTCTTTTGACATCATTATGATTAGTTATTGGAGGAAATTAATGACTGTCCGTGGGCTGAGATGCCGTCGGGCAGCTGCATCATAACTTTGATCTCAGCTCTGTAGCTCCCTGTGGGAAGCTTCCTCACACCCTTGTAACGCAAAAGAATAGAAATCGTTTTTGTGAAAAGAAGAATGAGTGAACAGAGAAGGAAGGGGGAGAGTGATTTGTGTATAGAGGTCTCTCAAAAATTTGTTATTTTATTATTTTTTTTGTGAAGAGAAGAATGAGTGAACAAAGAAGGAAGAAGGGGAGTGATTTGTGTAGACGTCTCTGAAGAATTTTTTTTTTTGTATGTGAATAGAAGACTGGGTGAGTAAATAAGAAAAAAGAAAAGTGATTTATATAGACACTTTCAAGGATTTTTTTTTTGTGAATAGAGAAGGAAAAGGAGGAGTGGTTTATATAGATAATTTTCAAGGGATTTGTGAGTTGTTTTGGAAAACAACTTTTAAAACAAGCGGAATTTTCATCTTACGTGGGGAGCGGTAAATATACATTTGTATCTTTCTACTCTTGTGAAACTGTGTGTCCAATTGTCTTTTTCTATTTCATAACGGGCCACGTCCCACCCACTCATAAAAAAACTAAAATCTTTTCCTTTGGCTATTTAATTTGTCCCTTTTATTCTTCCAAAAATGATTTAAATATTCTTAAATTTAGTATACACAATTAAATAAAAATATCTTTCTTCAATAGTTTGATTTAAAAATATTTTTTCATTTTGTAGTCGATAGGTTAAAAGCAAGGTTTTATCGATTTAATATTTTTCAGAAATAGAATATTTAGTTTATGCGTAAGTAAACTACGTATTATACGTACATGAAAAATATAATCGCTAATTTAGTTGGCGCCGTAAATTAATCGTTATTTTAGTTTAATAAAAAGTATGTCGTTTTGCGTTGTTATTATATAATCAATAAAAACATGTTAATGAAAGGAAATTCATTACTTATCAATCATAAACATGAAAAAATAATCTTAATTTAGACAAATTTTCAAAAATCGACAAGAAAAAAGTTTTTAAGACTACATAATTTTATAAATAGAATAAATTTTGTATTGATATATTTATATACAAAATACATTTAGCTACAATTTTTGGCATATCAATTGCAATCATACATATAAACCAAATATAATTTTAATTAAATAGTTATCCGAAAAACCGTTTTGAAAAAATAATTATTCAACAATTAACTAATGGGTAGTTATTACTCTAACTATTTACTAGTTACCTAAAAGCTAATATTACGTACGTGAATTTTGACAAGAGAATTCTCTTCAAGTTCACCATTTTTACTAACCAAAAATTATTTTCATGGTAAGTAAATCTCTAAAAATGAAATTTATTAGTCTAATTACAACATAATCTTTAGTAACAATGATTTATTAGTCCACTTATGGAATGATATTGATATTATTGATTTAAAAATAAGAAAGGTGACACGTGAAAGCTCATCAGTTGAAGCCGGCTACACCTTATTTGAAAAATTGAATTTTCTTAGCTGGTCATATGATAAAAATTTATTTTGTAACTGATGTTATATGAGTGCATGTCTTTTTGTCTTTTTTATTCTTTCAAAATGGCAGATGTCGTTCTTACAAATTTAAGCAACATTTCTTTATATACATATGTAGCACCTCAGAAAAATAATCTGAATTTAAATTTAATAATTTAAACGAGTATAACTTTTGATCAATAAAAAGTTATGGTGTGCACGGTATACCACATTACACTAGTGGATCCACTTAGTTGAGGCGTTCTATATCCCGGCAAGTTATAGGACAAATCTGGCAGCGTGGGCGAGACGATGTATCATCACATTAGCTCATAGTGATGGTTTTCGGTTAGAGAAACTCCCACATAATTATATTATTTATATATATAAATTGAGTTGTTATTGTATTTCTTTAACACATTGAGGTGCTACCTACTGTTTTAAATGCTTTATATAAACTACATCTTTACTATTCATTTCTGCATTGAGTTGAGAATTCATGAGTTAAGTAAAGTTGAGGTAAGTGTTTCTTTCAGTATTCATTTCAAGCTTTATGTCGTGTTTAGTTTTCCCCTTGCATGCTCGTACATTCAATATACTGATTCCATTTGGACTACATCGTTTTATGATACAGATACAGGTAACCAGGATCAGCATCCAGCGCCTCGTTGATCTAGTCGAGCACTCAGAGTCAGTTGGTGAGCCTCATTGCTTTCCGGAGGATCCCTTTGGTTATGTTTTGTTTTATTGCTTTTGGCTATTTCAGTTGTTAGGTTGATCAGGGGTCTTGTCCCGACATCCTTCTTAATATCTAGAGGCTTCATAAACAATTAGATATGAGTTCTTTAGTCTTGATATTTCAGTTGTTTGATCTAAAGACTTGAGTTGTCATTTTGGCTAAGTTGAATGTTATTTTCTAAACATTCTCAGTTTATCTAGTCAGACAGTTTATTTAAGATTGTATTTAAGTACATTTTATGTTGAGTAAGTCTTCCGCTGAGAGTCTAGACAGGCCAAGGGTTCGCTTGGGGCCATCAATGGTTCTCGAATGTCAATCCCGCCCAGAGTGTAGGCTCGGGACGTGACAGTACAATCATATTTAATTTGGAAATAATTCAACAAAACAAACAAATAATTGTTCTTTTAAAAATAAAAATTCTAGGATTAAATAAAATAAGCCATGTTAAAAAGCTTATGACATTGTTAATCGAAAGGAAATCCATTACATTACTTGTCAATTATATACATGATAAAATAAAATTAGTTAGTTGAATCAGAATTCCTAATACCCACAACACAAAAAATCTTTAAAGTGCATAATTTAGTTAACAGAAATAATTTTGAATTGATATGGTTATACTACATTTTTTGCATATCAATTACAATAGTTCAAAGAAACCAAATATAATGATGCAAGCATGGCGTGACAATATTTAAATAGTCATTTTAAATAGCATCCAAAAATTCAATTGGAAAAATAATTATTGAATGGTTTACTAATTAGTCATTACTCTAACTATTTACATAAAAGCAAAGATTACGTGAATTTTGTATTGGGAAGTTATCTTCCACTAGTTTACTTGCCGAAAAATATAGCCAAACACAATTGGTGCAATCACTAGCATAATGACCGACCTCACCACATTTGTAGCAACCACCACCACCATCTCGGCCACGACGACCACGACGACGACCATCACCGTCGGAGTATCTACCACCTACATCGCCATCGCTTTCACTCTGGGTACACTCCCTAGCAAAGTGGCCACTTTGCTAGGTACCCAGAGTGAAGGCTATGGCGGCGTAGGTGGTAGACACTTCGATGGTGATGGATGAGGCGGTGGTGGCCATGGTGGTGGTGGTGGAGGTGGTGGTGGCAGCTGCTTCAAGTGTGGTGAGGACAATCACTATGCCTGTGAATGCACCAATGGTGGTCATTGATCGCATCGTGAAGTCCTGACTGCTACTAAAAACAAAATTAACTGAAGGAATTTTTATATATACAGATGACTCAATGAGTGAAAAAGAAGAGGAAGAGTGATTTATATAGTCGTTTCTCAAAGGGATACATTAAATTTGGTCCACTAATTATTAATTAAATTTAGAAAAAATAATTATTGAATTATTGAATAATAATATATATAGTCAATACTATTAACTATTTAGCTATAAGCTAAGATTACGTGAATTTTGACTGGGAAAATTCTCTTATGGTTCACTAAGTTTAATTATCAAAAATAATATTTTCATTAATCATAAGTCCATAATTAATCAATAATACTCAAAGGTAAGTAAATCACTATAAGGGAAATTTATTAGTTTAGCTACAACATATATAATATTCAATAACAATAAAAAAAATTTAGAAATAAGTAAGGTGACATGTAGTGTAATTACCTTGTATCTTCGAGTTCTTTTTTGGACCAAATTTTTCTCGTTTTTTCAATTTCTTGCTTGGATTATTGACATATGACATAAATTACATGTAATGACTAATATTTATTTTATCAAAGTGATTTCTTAATTATAATTTATATGATAAATACATTATATGTTAGGAAAAGTAATTTATCTCCCTTCTTGTTTATCTCTCACGCAGGATATTTATCCTTCTTTCTCATTTTAAGTTTATTTTTTAACTTTCTCTTTAACATTTATTAAATTTTAACTATCCAGGAAGGAACATAGGTCATTTATTTAATAAAAAATAAATAAATTATATTAATATAAAATTAGAAAATAATTGGACTTATTTTAATTTGATATAGAGTATCTAATTACTCTAATTTTATACTTTTTTGTGTTTGGTACTTTATTTTGCATTTGTTGGTGTCAATTAATATGCTCCTCTTTTATTTATGGATGTAGGTCAAGATGACTGAATCACGTTAAATCTGAAACATTAAGGTGAATTTTGAATATGTTAAATCATTGAACCAACAATAATTTTGTGTTCAAGCGATTTTATATATATCCTACCTCTGTTTTACTTAATCGATGCACAATTATAAAGAAAATAAACTACACACGGCCCCTTCATCTTTTCCCTTGTCAATCGAACAATGTAACCAAATAAAAATTCATTCAAGTGAGATTCTTATAAAAGAAAGAAAGAAAATACAACGAAGTAAACATAATTAAGAATCTAAATTAATATAACATTACTTCTATCAACTTGAGAAATAAGAAAAAATCTTTGTATTATTTTTTGCCCTAACAAAAATCTAAAAGGGAAATTAAACTATTTCTCTTATTAACTGTGATGCATGGGATACTTGATAACAAATGTGGACAGTTTCACATGCTCCCTGAGGGAGCAAGGGTGAATTCAAGATTGAGCTCATGATGAAGATTCTCATCAATTTTATTAGGATGTTCTAGGTTATCCTCATTTGATGTCGGGAAATTAAGTTTGGTATTAGGGCTGCGATACATGCTTGTCGTATTATCATATGCTCCTGCTTCTTCTTTCGTATTAAGGATTCCAAGCAAGACACATACCTTTTTGACAGGATTTGTAATATCAGTTTCGTACTTCCCCTTTGGCCTCTTTCTCACACCCATATATCGGACCTCAATTAGGGTTACAACTGTCATCAAATTGACTATCCCGACATACATGGAAACCAAATCTTTTAAGAGAGTTAAACAATGAAATCTAAAATCACGATAAAACTTCGGTTAGAAAATGTGATATCTCCAAAATAAATATTCAATGGCTAATGTTTTTACAATAAGTTAGTTGTAACATCTCGCAATTTGAAATAACTAGGAAGAAGCTAATAATTGGAAATAGTCATTTTTGGAAAGAATGAAAATCTGAAAATTTTGTTTAAGTTAGAATAAGTTGAGTTTTGGCCAACTTCAAATGGACATAACTTCTAGATCAGGATGAGTTAGTTACTTCCAGATATGGTAGGAAATCTCTTGGAATGATCTTTCCAACGCCGCTGAGTTTGTATGATTCTGAGTTCGTATGAGTGATTTATGCCCTTTGGAAGTTGGGTTGTTGGAATAAGAAAAGTCCAATCCGGATTTTTAAAGGGTAGTTTGGTCTTTTCCTTGCCCAATTATTTTATTTCGTTTTTGGTAATTAAGTTAGGGTCTAATCAGAATTAGATCAGTTTATGCTTTTACCAAAATACGCTAGGGCTTGGAGAAAAGAGAAAAGAAGAGGAGAAAGGAGAAGAGAAGCAAGAATCGTCAAGATCGTCAAGTTTAGCTTGTTGATTTCATCGGGGGTGATCCCTACAAGGTATGTGAGATCACATAGCGTTGGGTTAGTTCACCCATGCGCCCAACTTGATTCAATTTCAGCAAAGTATATTAATTTGAAAGTAAATCCCTTGAATTCTTGATGAAGTTCGTTTGAATCCTTGTGGGTTATGTTGTTGGAGTTTTCTTGAGATTGATTCACGTTTTTAGTTGCGTTTTCGAGTAGAATCTGATGTTATCTCAGGGTATAAATGATTCTAAGTGTTTGGGGAAAGAACCAATGGAGTTTAGAGGTCTTAGAGCTGGAAAACGAAGAAGGAATTTTCGTCGGGCAAATCTGGGCAGTGCCTCCGCGTCGCGGACCTGCTCCCCAGATTTGGGAAAAAATCATTTCGTGTCGCGGAGTGGTCACGGACCGTTCTGCCTCAAAATTCATTTTCGAACCAAAAATTTAAATAGAAGTTAAGAGTTAAGAGTCAAGTTAGAAGTTGAGAAGCAAGTCAAGAGAATTTCTTTAAAGTTTTCAAAAAGTCTTTTTCAAATGTTTTAACTTTGTTTTAAAACTTAAAGTTCAAGTTGAGTAAAGATTTAAGAGTAAAGTTTGAAGTTCATTTCTTCAAAAGTATATGGGGACTATGTATTCCCAAAGGGTTTTAAAATGTTTTCACATTTAGACAAGAAAGGAAAACCTCGATTTCCAAAGAGCCTTCGGGCTAGTTTTCAGAAAAGATTAATCGATTTCTAAATGAAGCAAGAGAGGAAACTTTGATTTCCAAGATAGCCTTTGAGCTAAGTTTTTTAGCACTAATCTCAAATCACAAAAGAAGTATGTTTTAAACATAAGAGCTAATATTATATTTTTGGGAGTAGTATTGAGCACCGATATGGGGAAGAGTTCAGACAACTCATAGCCCCCATAAACCATGTAGCCATCATGGGTAAAAAAGGGTCATACTTTTTAGATGACTCCTTTAGTGCTTTTTAGCATAGACTAGTGGATCCACTTAGTAGTTCAGGTTCTATACCCCCGGCAAGGTATAGGATGGCCCGGGCAGCGTGAGGCAAAACGTTGTATCATCACAATAGCTCTTACATGATGGTTGTCGGTTAGAGAAACTCCCACAGAAGTAATTGTATTCTTATATACACAGTTTATTGTATTTTTACATACATTTCAGAGTTATATGTATCTTTGCATACATACAGAGTTGACATCATGTTTTAAACAGCTTTATTTATATTGCACTTGTTTTAAACTGTTTTATATTGAAATGAGTTCAGTTATGTTGAGTTGAGTTGAGCCAGGTAAGTTCTTCAGATTCTTTTTAAGCCTATGATGTGTTTAGCACTTCAACTCGCATACTCGTACATTTAATGTATTGATGCCAGTTGGCCTGCATCTTATTATGATGCAGACACATGTAACTAGGATCGACATCCGACACATCGTTGATCCAGTGAACACTCCAGAGTCTGTTGGTGAGCCTCCTTGCATTTCGGAGGACTCCTTTTATTGATTTCAGTTACTTTGTTAGTTCATTAGGATGTCGTGGGGTTTGTCCCGACATCCATCTCAGTTATTTTAGAGACTTCTTAGACAGTCAGATGTTAGTTCTTTAGTCTTTTCATTGACTTTATCATTTCATATGTTAAGACTTGAGTTGTCATTTTGGCCAAGTTGAATGTTTGACTTTTAAGCATTCTCAGTATTTTATTGTTCAAGTGAGTATAGTGCTTTAGATCATTGTAAATATGCATAGAGTCTTCCGCTGATTTAAGTAAGCTAGGCCAAGGGTTCGCTTGGGGCCAACAATGGTTCTCGAGTGTCAGCCACGTCCGGGGTGTAGGCTCGGGGAGTGACATTAGTCAATCAACTAATTAAGACTATATATGTAATTTTTATGAGTTGTGTAATGAAAACATAGCAGTTTGTCGAAACCTTGATAAGAAACCACTTTGTCGTGGTTCGAATATTAATATGAATATTCATGAACGTATAAAAAATTCATTATACAATGAACAAGACATAATTAAGTTTCCTGTATTTTTTTTGTTCTTCTAAAAAAACAAAAATGGAAATGAAATTGTTTCTTCTAATAACTGCAATCGATACTTGATGTGCTATACAGTTTCATTATTCCCTAGCAGAGCGAGGGTGAGTTCAAGATTGAGCTCCTCATTTTCTAGGTTATTCTCATTTGATTTCGGAAAATTGAGTTTGGCTTTAGGGCCCCGATACATCCTTGCCACCTTATCATAAGCTCTTGCAGCTTCTTCTTTTGTGTCAAAGGTCCCAAGTCAGACACACACCTTTTGGTTTGTAATTACAGTTCCCTACTTTCCGGTTGGCCTCTTTCTCACACCCTTATATTGATCTCAGTTGGGGTTACTGCAACTACAATGCAATTTTCTCTTTCTGCCATCTGAAAATATAAAAGGAATTTAATCTAAAATTACAGAAGGAATATTTTGTGTATAAAGAAGACTTAGTGAGTGAAAAAGAAAGAGGGAGACTGATTTATATAGTCGTTTCTTAGAGGGATGTTTTCGTAAAATACATTGTACATATAAGTAGCTTGAAAATGAAAAAAAATTGACTTTTCTAAACAAAATAGTAGAAATAATAAATCTCATTCCAAGTTCATTATTCGTTAGGCTACCTTTATATATTTTGGGGTGACATTTTTTAAAGTATTTGCCAAATAAAAAATAGGTAAGTAAGTATTAAATTAACTTATTTTCCAAAACAAACAAAAATAAAATTCATCATTTGAACCAAATACACTCTTAGTTAAGCAATATTTTTATATTTTATTCTAATAAGTATGAATGATCATATATTCACATTTAATTTTTTTTTTATATTTTAGTACATGATTGACATTATAGAATTGCATGTTTTATTATCTTTTTCTATTTTTCCAACCAGATGACCCACCCATCCTCAACAAGTAAAGGGAAGTAAATATCCTTATTTTTATTGCTATTTGTCCTCCGTATTTTTTTTAAATGTTTACTCAAGTCAAAAAAATAAGGAGATCCAAAAAAACAGTTTCAAAGATTTTTAGTTAAGGCAATAACATATATAGAAAGCAATTACTTATATCCCTTCAATTGTCTATCAAATTAATCTTATCCCAACATATAGGTAAACCAAATTTTTGAAGAGAGTTAAATAAAGAAACCTTCAAATCACGATAAAACTTTTGTTAGAAAATGTGATATCTTCAAAATTTATATTCAATGGCTAATATATTTTTACATTTGTCAATCAACTAATTAAGACTATATATGTACTTCTATAAGTTGTGCAATGAAAACTTTGCAGCTTGTCGAGACCAATTGATAGGACATTACTTTGTCGTTGTTCGAGTAGTGATGGAATAATAGTTAGAATAAATTGAATTGGAAAAAATAAATAAAAGGGATATACCATTGTAGTAGTACTACTAAATAATAGTGCAACACTAGTAATCTGGTACTGATATGAATAATCATGAAATATAGAAAAAATTCATCATGTAATAGATAATATGTTATAAATTGAATACAATCAAAACAAAATTTACTTTCAAGAGTCTTTACCCATAAACCTTCAAAAGTTCAAGAATTATATCATTAATTAACATAGCGTGGACACCACCACCACAACCACCACCATCGGAGTATCTACCACCTCCGCCGCCGTCCCTTTCACTTTGGGTACAATTCCTATTAAAGGGACCAAACTTGTCACACTGAAAACAACCGCTTCCTCCACCACCTCTTCCACCGCCATAACCGCTGCCTCTAACGTATCCACCTTTATAGCCACTGTATCCATGGCTATCACCTTGGCCACCACCATAACCACCATCTCGGCTACCTCCACCACCGTGGTCACCAGATCCTCAAACATACAAGTGCTCCATCAGGCCCAGTGACATCAACAACCTTGGTAAGACTATCAATGTTAGACTCAATCTCGTATTTGACAGCCTCACCATCAGTCATGCTATGAAAACTTCCAGATCTGATTTCAGATTGATGAACAACGAGATTGTTAGAGCCATCATCATTGAATCGTTAACGATTGCTCTAATGATCTCTTTGTTCATCAGTCAGGAATAGATCTGAATGATTTCATAGCCTAACTGATGGTGAGGCTGTCGAGTACGAGATTGACTCCGGGAATGATGGTTGTACCAAGGTTGTTGATGTTACTGGGCCTAATAGAGCACCGGTCTCTTGAGGATCTAGTGGCGGAAGTGGCCAAGATAGTGGCTACGGTGGTGGCCGAGGTGGTATCCGTGGATACAATGATATAGACAGTGGCTATGGAGGTGGATACGGTGGAGGCAGCGGTTATGATGGCGGAAGAGGTGGTGGAGGAAGAAGTGAGTGTTTTTAGTGTGGCGAGTTTGGACACTTTGCTAGGGAGTGTACCCAAAGTGGAGGTGAGGACGGCGGTGGTGGACGTTGTGGTGGTGGCCACGCTATATTAATTTGTATTAAGAGAAGACTCAGTGAATGAGAAAAAGAAGAGAAAGAGTGATTTATATAGCAGTTTCTCAAAGGGATACATTTAATTTGGTCAACTAATTATTAAATACATTTGAAAAAAATAATTATTGAATTATTGACTAACAATATATATAGTCAATACTTTTACTAGTTTGCTAAAAACTAAGATTACATAAATTTTGACTAGAAAAATTCTCTTAAGGTCCACTAAGTTTACTTATCAAAAAGAATATTTTCATTAATCATAAGTTCATAATCAGTCAACAATACTTAAGGTAAGTGAATCACTAAAAAGGAAAATTTATTACTTTAGTTACAACTTAAAATTCAATAAATATTCTCTTTAATATTTATTGAATTTTAAATACCTAGGATCATGGGTCCTTTTTCAAAAAGAAATAAATGATATGCTCCTCTTTTAGTTATAGATGTATGTCAAGGTGACTGAATCACGTTAAATTTGAAACATTAAGGTAGATTTTGAATATACTAAACCACTGAACCAACTAGTCTTATGTTCAAGGAATTATATTCTGCCTCCGATTTACCTGATCAATACACAACTAAGGAAAACTAATTACACACGACACCCTCATCTTTTGACTCCCTGATCAAACAATGTAACTAGATAAAAATTATCCAATTGAGATTCTTATAAAAGATAGAAAAATAATACAACGAAGATAACATAATTAAATTTCTAAATTAATACAACATTACTTCTATCATCGGGAGATATATGAGAAATAAGAAAAGATTTATTTATTACTCCTTGTTTTTCCTTACAAAAAAATCAAAAAGGGAAATTAAACTATTTCTTTTAATAAATGTAATGCATGCGATACTTGATAACAAATGCGGATAATTTCACTTGCTCCCTGGCGGAGCAAGTATGAGTTCAAGATTGAGCTCATGATTGAGATTCTTGTTATTTATATTAGGATTTTCTAGGTCATTCTCATTTGATGTCGGAAAATTAAGTTTAGCTTTAGGATAGTAATACATCCTCGCTGCCTTTTCAAATGTCTTTGCTGCTTCTTCTTTCATGGCATATGTCCCAAGCCAGACACGTACCTTCTGGATGGGGTTTGTAATATCATCTGCGTACTTCCCCGTGGCCTCTCCCTAACACCCTTATATCGAACCTCAATTGGGGTTACAACCACTGTCACTATAGCTACAATGTCATTTTCTAGGTTATCCTCATTTGACATCGGGAAATTAAGTTTGGCTTTAGCGCCGCAATACATTATAGTTGCCTTATCATAAGCCTTTGCGGCTTTTTCTTGTGTATCAAAGGTTCCAAGCTAGACACATATTTTCTAGTTTGTAATATCAGCTTCATACTTCCCCCGTGACCTCTTCCTCACCTATATCGAACCTCAGTTGGGGTTATAACCACCGTCACTATAGCTACAATGCAATTTTCTCTCTTTGCCATCTGAAAATATATTAGGAATTTAATTTGAAAACATCGAAGAAATATTTTGTATACAGAAAAGGTTGAGTGAGTGAAAAGGATGATGAAGATTGATTTATATAGTTGTTTCTCAAGGGATACATTTTGTCTAGTAATGAATTTACATGACATTTGACTTGTTTTAGTAAAATACATTAAACATACAAGTTGCTTGAAAATGAAAAAAATTGACTCTTCTAAACAAAATAGTAGAAATAATAAATATCATTCCAAATTTATTATTCGTTAGGCTACCTGTAAATATTTAAATTAACTTTTTTCTAAAGCAAACAAAAAAAATTCATCCCTTTGAACAAAATATACTCTTAGTTAAATAATTTTTTTACGTTTTATTCTGATAGGTGTGAATAATATATTCACATTTAATTTTTATCTCTTAATACATGACTTGACATTATAAAATTGCATTTTTTATTCAGTATCTTTTTCTATTTTCCTAATGGACCATGCCCCACCCGCCTTCATCAAATAAAGGAAAAATATATATAATTTTTTCCTTCTTGTTTTTTAAAAATGTTTACTCAAGCAAATAAAATAAGGAGATAAAAAAAAAGTTTTAAAGAGTATTTTGGGGAAACACCAATCCATTTACAAATGTTGAATTTCATTTGCATTTTGTATTTGATAGGTTAAAACTAAATAAGGTTTTGTAAAAAAAAAAAAAAAAAAAAATCAGGTTTTGTCAAATACTAGAAATATTTTTTAATAATAGAATATTTCGACTATGCACAAATAGACTATGTATTATGCATTTCCTAATTCCATCTCGGGGATTTATTTCCATTCCGTCTGGTTTGCTAGATGGTGCCACCTTCTTTCTTACTTATTTGCTTGTGATGCAAAATTATTATTTTTATAATTAATTGACAAACCAGTTCTGAATTGTTTAGGCATAGAAAATCAACAAGAAAAATAGATAAAACAATCTATATATTAAATGTGTATGCACAGTGTAATTAAACAACTTTTTCCTTTACGAATATAATAACCACTAATCAACCCATATCAACACGTAAATTTCCTTATATCAACACGTAAATTTCCTAAAACTATGAAGTTCGATTTGCTTTGCAAACATGCTTATAATTAATACCAATGATAATGTTGTATACTAATATGAAGATGTGAGTAGTTTAATTCAAAATTAAAAAATATTAACTATATAGATGCGGTGGAACATAAAGGAGAGATGAAGAGATTACACTTAATAGACATCTGACTCAACTAAGAATATTTTAATTATACATATTTCATTCTAAATAGGTGTGGGATTCTTCGGACGCCCAGGGGCATTTCGATCAATGTCACTTTGGTTGTCTAGGGTATTTTAGGTATTTCACAGCTATTGAAAAGTGTGTGCTGCATCTGCAATGCTACTTTGCCGACCTCTTGTTCTTCCAATGCTCAAGCTCTGTGGTCTCCTTCTCATATTCCATCTTCATCTCCAATTGTAATCAGGTGTCCATTTTTTCGTATATTCTTTCGCGATAATTGTTTTCTCCTATTAATTTCTCTTATTGCACTTGTTTGTGGGTAAATTTTTCATGGATTCTTACCTGAGTACGTTTATGTGACCTTCACATATATATATCTATAAATTCATACTCCAACTATTGATTTGGATGATTATTGTTTGGTGACTCTTCTGATTAACTTTCTCATGTATTTTGCTTTAGAAAATCGCTTATGGAAATACCCTAATGATGTTTTCTTAGTATTATCTTTTGGTACAAACTAATTACAGAATTAGTCATGTCTGAGGCAAAAGTTCTTCGCCTAGCTGTTGGTATGTATCAACTTTTGGTATTTGCTGATTCCTCAACCGGAAGTTTTTCCCAGGAAGAAATATCATTTTGCTTGAGATAATTCTCTGGACCCCACTTGTGGAATTACACTTGATACGTTGTTGTTAGTTGAGGTAATCCTTGATTCTTTTATAGGAAATTCACTTATTAGCTCTATTATATCTTAATCACAAACTTCGTTTCCAAGGGATTGTGTAACTTTGGTTTTATTTAGCGAGGAAATCCTTCACTACTTTTTCAGTGTCGATGTTCCACCATTAGATCCATGTCAAGGATATCTGGCTTGAATCTGACCCCATTTCCCGTTATCTGATGAGGACCTGGTTTTCCACCATTCAATATACTACATTCAGTTTGCTCGAGTCCATATAAGCACAACGTTAACTATTTTTGACATAGGATTGTTCTCGATTTCTTGACATGGAATTATCCTAGACGTTTACCGATTCTGTTTCGAGGAATCAAGAGTACACCATTAGAGTATATATTTAACTTGACATTAGGATTTTTGTATTTAAGATATTGTCCAACACCAGTATTCCCATGAAAAATATGTCAACATTACCTAGAGTTTCTTCCCATATTTCAAGGCTTGTTGTGTCAAAATGATCCTGCTTTCGATATGAAGCAATTGAGAATTCTGTAGTAAAACAGAGAATACATTAATTAACTTAAGTTTCATAAAATTACCTGAGTGTTTGCAGGGTTGTAAAATTGTTAAAGCATGAAAACATTAGGCGTAGATTCCAAAAGTTCATAAGCCTTCTTAACAGTGCCTCTCATTCCTTAGGTTGGATCGATGAGGATTAAATCGGCTCTAAATGCTCTCATTTTCCCTCCCCTTTCCATGCTCGTGTACGAAGGCATTTTCAAAACCATTTTGTAGCCTTTCATTGCTACCATAAATGCTATAGAATGTCCTCTAATTATAAATAATCAACAAGCATGTCAAAGATCAAAATAACTGTGTGCTCAATCTGTTGTCATTGTTTTGTTTTAATTTTCAGATGTATTAGATTTTAAGACCAAGCTAATCAATTTTCAAACTACACACAAGTAATTACCTGTGAAAATTTCTCCTTCGTTTCAGACTGGTGCAATACCTTTTACTTTTTGTTTTCTATCATGTTATGAGGATTATACGTTTTTATTCATGTATGAATAGATTATAGAGGCTTTAGACTGACTGGGTATATAAGTTTATTCTGCATATCTTTTTCATTTACTCATAAGTAGATAACTTTCTTTTGCTTTAGCTGTTTAGTTTACTTTATTGACCAATTTGCCTTCAAATTATTTGTTTAGTAGCTTTTATATGTCTTTACTTTAGGATAGCCCTCATTTTATCTAACGTCTCTGGATGATGATTGATTCCTTTATATAATTGAGGTTTACAAGTGCTAAGTTAGGTATCAGTGTAGTCCTTTAGTGTTGTTGTTTTGTATAAAATAGTTGAGGTTTGATTATTCGGATAAGCTTAGGTTTAATTGGAATTTGGCCAAGGGGAGTGGACAGTTAATTATCTCCCGTCTCTTTAATCAGAGTTTGAAGTATGGAGAATCAAACAAATTCTCCATGCCATGGACTGTTCTCCAGGCAATTATCAGCATTGTACTGCAGAAGAAAGTAGGCCATGAAACATAAGTGCTGAAAATTGGCTGAAACAAAGAAGGGTCTAAGACCTCAACATCTTGAGTTAAAATCTTTCTAGAAGATTGATAGTTAATATGAACATTTGGAATGTGGCGGTCTTGGATAGTACAACCGGAATGCTGTCAAATGCAAATCTTGAATCCCTTTTTGCAAAAAATTAATTTTATACTTTGCCTTCTCAGTGTCTCAAACTCTTAGTTATGTTGTAAAGTGTCCGTGTTTGCTTCTTAGCTAGATACATTATATCAACTCATATGCACAGTTCATTTGATTTGTTACTTTATTTCCTAAGTGATATTTTTTTGAAGAATCTTCATGAGAAATTCTAACGGCTAAACGAAGTAGGACACTGACACAGGCACACAACATCTAGTATATAATTTATAAGTAGTGAATTTCCTTTCTATCAACATGTTGTAAACTTTTTAAGGCGTCTTATTTTATTTAACCCCAAAATTTTTATTTTGAAAAATCAATATTTGTTGGCTATTGCATTATTCGTAAAAAAAAATTAAAATCTAACAAGGCGCAACTAATAATTTATATCAGCTTATTATAATAAGGAAAAATTATGTGGTTAAGCAAATTTATACTGCTTAATTATTGGGAAAAAGATTTGAAATATATTCGAACTTTGACCGAAATTATTGTTACGATACCAAATTTTATGGAGGACCTTTTACCCCATGTACTATTTAATAGTGTATTTTAAAGGTATATATGTGTCCACGTCGACATCAGAAAAAATTGCATCATTATAAATAGTAAAGTGTCCACGTGGTCACATATATACCTTTAAAATACACTATTAAATAGTGCAAGGGGGTAAAAGGTCCTCCATAAAGTTTAGTATCGTAACAGTAATTTCGGCCAAAGTTGGAGTATTTTTCAGACCCTTTTCCCTTAATTATTCATCATAGCTATAGTTTTCTATAATTATCACTCGCGACTAACACTAAGCGTTAATTACGTGGGCGGACTTCGAGTTTGTATAATTCGACGTGTTAGTATAATTTCTATAATTCACAACTAATAATTCTTCGTTTGATTTGTATTTGTATATGATGGTTTGTATTTGTATATGACAGTGATTTCCTTTGGTTTTTCAGTTTTATTACCAAATAACATTAAATGCTTTTTGTATAAATTTTTAAAGTTTGTATAAACATGTAGTTTTCGTATTTTGTATAATATAATTTGTAGAATATAATCTATATAATATAATTTGTATAACTGTTCAGATGCTTGTGTTTGTATAAATTTGTTATTTCGAGTTTATCATATTTGTATAATTCCGAAATTTGTATTAGGGCTAACGCTCAAGGGACGGGCTATTCTACATAATACGGATAGGCATATAGACTTTTTATTCTTACGATCCTATCATTTCTGCTTCAGCAGAATATTCTGATTTGGCTTTAGCTGCTTCGTCTATATCTTCACATTATTCAAATGATCCTAAAGCGGACCTTTCCTTTGTGTTCGTTGTAGGTCTGTGCGAATTATACAAATTATTGTCCCCTCTCGCTCGCCTCTCTCCTCCCTCTCCAAATCTCACTTGCCTCTCTACTCCCTCTCCCATTCTCGCTCACCTCTCTTCTCCCCTAACATGTAGCTACGGATCGTAATTAGCAAACTATAGTTATTGAGCAAAATTAAGCTATTTTTGAGTGACTATATGCGAAAAATCCTTTTATAATAATCAAGTTCTTTATCGTCCAGTTAACTATATGACTATTCCCATATCAATGTACTAATAATTCTTTTAGAAAATCTAAAATTCAACAAAAATAAATAAGAGCTTGCTACTTTAAGATGAAACTGAAAGATGAATTACAACCTCCAAAAGTTGGACCATAAAAATTCACCGAAATATAATTCTATATAGAAAAACAAAAGACAAAAAAGATACATCAAAGAAGACATTATTAAGTTTTTAAATTATTAACATTTTCGAGGTTATCCTCATTTGTTGGTGGGAGGGGGGAGGGGGGGGGGGGAATTAAGTTCGGCTTTAGAGCTGCGATACATCCTTGTTGCTGTATCATAGGCCATAGTAGCTTCTTCTAGTGTTTTGAAAGTACCAAGCCAGACAAGAACCTTCTGGATGTGGTTTGTAATATCAGCTTTGTACGTCCCCCGTGACCTCTTTCTTTCTCACACTTCTATACCGCACCTTGTTTGGGGGTACAACCACTGTGGTGTAACCTTGTATCTACGAGTTCTCTATTGAACCAAAGTTTTCTTTTCTCCATTTTTCATGTACTTGTTAGATTATTGACATATGACATAAGTTAAATTTAACGATTAAAATTTAAGTGATCAAAGTAAATTTTTAATCATTGAGTTAGACTCGAACCCGATCAATTTGATCGTAGTTAAAAGGTCAAGTCTTAAGTATGAAAAGTGTGTCAAATGTGAATTAAGGTGCTAACCGAACTCTAGCACAAATCGGGTAGAAAAGTTTTTCATATATATGAGTTTGATTAAGGTCCAACTTCAAACAAGTATATCTCCTAAAATATGAAGAGTTACATTATTCTTGGATCATTAAATGGGATGCAAAAATAAATAAAAAATAACTAGTCATTTACTTCTATGTTCCTACTGATCTCTCTTCAGCATGTTCATTTTTATTCTCTTACTTCTTTATTGCTCCTTTTTAAGAAGATCTGAAAACCACAATGTAGTTAGACTACTACTAATAAACCAATAAAAAGTAGTGAATTTCTTGAATAATCAGACATGTATACGAATTACAATCAACGACTTAGCATAGCTAACTATATATGACAATTACACAAATAAGCTAATTACATCATATTTAACTACAATATAGTTAAGGCAACGGCATATATAGAAGGCAATTACATATATCCCTTCAAGTGTTTGTCAAATCGACTTATCTCTACATACAGGGAAGTCAAATCTTTTAAGAGAGTTGAACAACGAAATCTTAAAATCACGATAAATTTTTTGTTAGAAAATGTGATATATCCAAAATGAATATTCAATGGCTAATGTTTTTACAATAAGTTTGTCAATCAATTAAGATTGTTTGTTACTTTTTATGAGTTGTGTAATGAAAACTTTGCAGCCTGTTGGGACCTTCGTTGTATAAGCAGACTTTCTTTGCCTTGGGTCTACAGAGTATAGATATCTCCTTTCTACAAAATAACAAAGACATAATTATTACAAGAAAAATGTGAATTACATGGGATTATGTATGAAAATTCATAGAAAAATAAGTTTCCTTCAGCTTTTCCTATAAAAAAAGAATTCAAAAATTAAATCTTCATAGGTAATTATTTCCTGTGAATTTCACAATCCCCAACTAGTTTACTTAGGGATTTAATTCTGCAGGTACATTACTTGCGAATTTTCTTGCAAAAAATATTTAAAATATCTCAGAAGTTTTTAGTAAAATTATTTTATTTTTTTAAAATTCTTACCAATTTATTCGCAAGTACAACCACATGAAAATATTCAAATAAATTTCTTTAAACAATATTAATTATTATCTCCTACCATGAGATTCCATGTCCAGTCATTTTTCCACGACCCGAGCCTACACCCTAGACGTGGCCGGCACTCGAAGACCATTGTTGGTCCCCAAGCGAGCCCTCATCCTGGCTGACTACAAGCGGAAAACTGATTCAAGCATACAAAGCTTAAAAACTGAAATAAAATTTCATAAAACTTAAATTCAAACTTTAACTCAAATGAAAACTCTGAATAATAAAATATATTCAACTCGCCCCAAAATTGGCAACTTAAGTCTTTGATATATTTAATAAAATAAATAAATAATACAGCGTCTTGCCCACGCACCACTATGAGCCTAAGTGGTGATACAGCGTCTTGCCCACGCTGCCAAAATGTCCTATACTTTGCCGTCACATAGAACGCTTAACTTAGTGGATCCACTAGTCTATGCTAAAAGCATCTTAAAGAGTTATCTAAAAAGTATGATCATTTACTACCCATGATGGCTACATGGTTTATAGAGACTTGAGTTAATATGAACTCGCATCCCCATATCGGTGCTCAATACTACTCCCAAAATATACTTAGCTCATATGTTTGTAAAAACCAAACTCTTTCTTTGAATTGAGATAATTACTCAAGACTTAGCTTAAAAGTTCTCTTGGAATCGATGTTCCCTTTTCTTGCTCAAATGTGTAAAAGCATTTATAAACTCTTTGGGAATACTTAGTTCCCTATATACTCTTTGGAAGAAATGAACTCAACTCTTTACTCTTTACTCTTTGCTTAACTCAAAACTTAAGGCTTAAAACAAAGTTAAAACGTTTGTAAAAGACTTCTTAGAATATGGTTCATGCCGAATTATGGACGTGAACGACTCAATGCAAGGTTTTTCAATAACCAAAGATAGAACTCAATACTTGAAACTCAAGAACTTCAATAATACTACTCACTACAAGAATGCCCAACTCGGAAGGTTCATGCGGAATTTATGAGCATGAACTACTCAACTCAAGGACTCAAAGATACTTCTCATCTCAAGATTGTTCGACTTATAGGGTTCATGAGGAATTATGAGCATGAACAATTCAACTCAAGAACTTCACGGGTAACATGTAATAGTCCCATGATTAGGAATGTGATCTCAAATGGGTTAGAAACTCAATACTTAAGACTTAGGACATGAAGATATTACTCCTCTCAAAGGTACTCAACTGATGGAGTTCATGCGGAAGTTATGGGCATGAACGACTTGACTCAAGGGTCAAAATATCAATAAGGAACTAAGGTATACGACTCTTCTCATTGTCATACTTACTTCTCAAAACTTAACTCAAATCGATGGTTGATCTCAAAGGGTTCACAATCGAACTCAAAGGCTTTCTTGAACTCTACTCTTAACTCCCTCTTGAATGTGAATTATGAATTCAAGAGTTATATTTCATGATATGAAGAATCTATATGATAGTGTAGACTCATGAATACATTCTTCTCACTCTCATGCTCACTTACTCGAGTTTTGAAACAAGTTACTAGAAGTTGTAGAAGACTCCACAAAATGACTCAAAGGGACTTTATCAAAAGGGTTTGAAAGAACTCTCAAACTTGACTCTCAACTCTACCTTGAATTTGATTTATGAATTCAAGGTAATGATCATGTTAGGAATGATTTTAGGTGTTTAGAAGTAGCTTAGAGTAGTTAGAATAGAAAAGGAGTGAAGGTGCACTTTAAACGAACTCAAACGGGGAAACCGACAATAAACTGGATGGGGCAGGCGACCCTGGTGCTATGGGTGGCGCGGGGCACCAGCCCCTAAACTTCAGAGTTGGGTTTGGGGCGCCCTGGCAGGCGCATCGCGCCAAGCCCCCAACCCAGAAAATTCAGCAAGTTTCTTTTCTCGTTTTCTCACCCTATTTCGCCTAGAATCGAATGGTTTCTTCCCCAATCACTTAGAATTGATTTCTTAACATAAGTACACTCTAATCAACTCAGTACATCCCTTAAAACACTCACTTTGATCTCAAGAAATCATCCCAAACCCAACACAACAAGATTTAGAATGAACTTCAAAAACACCTATCAAGAACTCATCAAGAATTCAAATCTTTCAACTTCAAGAATGAAATTTGCGCTGAAAATAACATGTTTGGCATGTGGATGAACAAACCCAACACTATGGAAGCTTACATACCTCTTAGGGATTAAACCCATGGCGAAAATCCGCAACAACTCTCAAGAATTTCGACGAACGCTTCGATCCTTTCTCTTTTCTCCTCTTTTCTCTTCTTCTTTTCTCTCAACTAAAACCCTAGGCGTAAACTAGGATTATAAAACTGAACCTAATCAGATTATACCCTTAAAACCTTACTAAAAATGAATTAAATCTGATTGGATAAGAAAAAGACCAAAATACCCCTTACTATTTCCGGTTTAGTTTCCTTAAATGGACAGCCTAACTTCAATGGCCATATCTCACTCATCCGAACTTGAAACTTAGCAAACTTGGTGGCGTTGGAAAGATAATTCAAAGGTCTTTCCTATGGTATCTAGTAGCACACCTAACTCATCCTGAGCTAGGAGTTATGGTCGTTTGAAGTCGACCCAAAACTCATACTTAAGCATAACTTGCGAAATTTCAGATTTTGCTATTTCCAATTTAGTTCTTTTTCGAACTCAAGGTGCTACATCTAGTGACCTTAACACTTAAGAAATTTTAATTCCTTGACAAAATCTCACTCACTACGATACGGTTCGAGTCTTAGTTTGAAAAAATTTCTGGGTGTTACACATTTATAGTTGCTCCTTGAAGTTTCGTTCTACCAATACTCTAAGTCATAGCATTATAAACGCTAAATAATTGGTGTCTTTTTTCAATGTGGTACAAAAGATACCATGATCGTACACTAATTTTCATTGTCTTTCTCCAATTTGATTAATTTTTAAAGCTAAATTTAATTAATTTAAATGAGTACTTAAAATACCATATAGATAGTCATAAATTACACAAAAGTACTCTAAATTCTCATATCAATATGGTAATAAAATATATCTTAAAAATTGGCTAAAGTTCGTATAATTTGACTCTTAAAAAGTAAAACATGACAACTATTTATATATTTAAAATAACTCACTACCATCCAACATATCATGAAAAATTTATGCTTACACTTCCTATGAGATAATGTCCATAACTAAGCATATTAAACATAGACAAAATTTAAATTATGCATACAAAGTTTTTATAAATAAAAAATTAAAAATATAAATAAATTTATAAGTTTAAAGTGCAAGAAAATTATAATCACTAATTGATAGTATATCTTATTAAGTATTTTTGGTATTTATAATTTAATTTATATTTTAATAATTATATTTTAACATACTTAATTATAAATTTGCAAATAAATATCATTTAATAACCTACTATATATAGAGAAATTATATCAGTTTTAATGCTTATAAAAAAATATCAATTGGATATACAAGTAAAAATTATTTATTTTTCAATGTGGGGTGATTAAACTCACATTAATAACGTATCGAACTTTTCTATACATAAATGTAATGCTTGACTTTCAATAATACACAATTTAATATAAATAATATTACATCAAAATTAATTATATTTATGGTATTTATTTTTCTATTGGATAAATAATTAGCCATATAATTTAATGCTTTCTATCTTCTAAATAAAAAACTGTATCTTTGATTTTTAGTTAGGATAAATATTAATTATATATATAAGTTAAAAATATTGGTCATGGCATTTGTAGTAATGTTCCAACATCGTGTTAGATGGATATTATTGTACAATAATTTAATTAATCTAAAAGTAGAGTAAACATTTGATAATAAAATTCATTCTAATGTCATTGTTATTTTTATGTTCTTGTAGTTTTTTATTCATTAAATGTATTGTAAAGTAAATATTCCTCGAAGTTTTCAAACAAAAAAAATTCTTAGATTCAAAAAAATATATTTCAGTATGCATTCCTCAAAAAATCTTCAACCAAATTCACAATAATAAAATCCCCAAGTAATTCTATAAGTAAAAAATTTCCTAAGTAAATCCTCAAGAAAAAAATTTCCAACAAAATTCATAGAACATAAGTACCCAGGTAATACCACATCTAAAATTATTTCTAAATAATTTTTTTAAGTAATTATTTCTAGCTGGATCGACAAGTTTATTTAGGAAATTTTTTGCAAGCAAATAAAAAATATTTTTTTCATTACTTACGAATTTACCTATGAAAATTGTACTTGCAAATTATTTGCTCCAAATAATTCTTCAGGTAATAATTTTGCGGAAATGACGCCAAATTTACCTATCAATTTTTCTAAGGAAATATGTTTTGCAGATAAAAAAGTCTATAATTTAGGAATTTCATATTTTCGCATAAAAATTCGTAGGAACTTTCTGCGTAAATAAGCCCCAAGTAAAATCTCCAGCGAATTTACAGTTTTCTAGTAGTGAATTTCTGATAAATTTGCAAAACAGAAAAACAATCTTCTTGCAGAACTTATCCGACGAATCGTTTAAATAATCTTCATGAAACACACACAATAATAGCTAGAACAAATTGAATTGGACAAAAATAAAAGGGCTATACCATTGTAGTAGTAGTACTAAAATATAGTGCAACACTAGTTGTTTGGTACTGACAAGAATATTAATGAAGCATAAAAAAAGTTCATCATGTAATAAATAATATGTTATAAATTGAATACAATCAAAATAAAATTTACTTTCAAATGGTGAGAGTCTTTACCCTGTGAACCTCCAAAGGTTCAAGAAATTCAAGAATAATATCATTACTTAAAATAGCATAACAACCAACACCAAGGCCACCACCGCTGGAGTATCTACAACCTCTTCCACCATTGCCTTCACTAGGGAGTGTACCTAGAGTAAAGGTGACGGCGGTGGAGGTGGTAGATATGGCGACGGCGGTATCCTTGGCGCTAGTGGCCACGCTATAAAGAGAAAGTTTACTCTATTAATTTGTATAAAGAGAAGACTCAGTGAGTGAAAAAAAGAGAGAAAGTGTGATTTATATAGCTGTTTCTCAAAGGGATACATTTAATTTGGTCCATTAATTATTAATTACATTTGAAAAAATAATTATTGAATTATTGACTAATAATAAATATAGTCAATATTCTTAAGATTACGTGAATTTTGACTAGAAAAATTCTCTTAAGGTCCACTAAGTAATTTACTTATCAAAAAGAATATTTTCATTAATCATAAGTTTGTAACCAATCAACAATATTCAAAGGTAAGTGAAGCACTAAAAGGGAAATTTATTAGTTTAGTTACAACTTATATAATCTTTGGTAACAATAATTTTTTTAAGAAAATAGGGAAAATGGTTCAAAACACACCTCAACTATTGTCGAAATTGCTATTACACACTCTAACTTTGCGGGGTTCCTATATCCCCCTAGACTATTTTTTAGTGTATTATTAAAGGTATTATCGGCTTGGATGAACAAGCAAGTGACCATACGTACAGTGAGCGCGTCAGGGTTAAATTAAAGCAAAATGGACCCATCTCTATTTTCCACATTACTTTTTATTTTATTTTTTCATTAAATACCCTAGTTTTAGATATCAATTTCATTTTTTTGTAAGACATATATACATGTCAATTTTTAATTGGATATTTCTTAATAAGGTAAACTTAATTATTAATTATCATTATAACTTAAATGCCAACATTTTTTTATTATTTTACTTGTTGTTTACTTCTTCGTTGAGATTCAGCCATGGCGGAAGACTTGTGCCGACGCTGGCAATGAATCAGTCGCAAGAACTCTTGGCAGTAGAATCATCACAACGATACCACATATCTCCTTTAGGTGCAACAACTATCATTACTATCAAATTTAAAAATATTAACTAAGCATGTGGCAACGCGTGTATATCACCCCCTTAATACATATGTGGGTATGACATATTAAGTAGGTATATATTCTATTTTAAATTAGTTCAGAGGTGTCATAGGACCTCCGCAAAGTTGGAGTGTGTAATAGCAATTTCGGCTATAGTTGAGGTGTGTTTTGGACCATTTTTCCAAGAAAATAAGTAAAGGTGACACGTGGTGTAAATGTGTAATTATCTTGTACCTTCGAGTTCTCTTTTCTCCATTTTTTCAATATCTTGCTTGAATTATTGAGACATAAATTAAATCTAATGGGTAAAATTTAATTTATCAAAGTAAATCTTTAATCATAATTTATATAATAAATACATTACATGTTAGGAAAAACAATTTCTCTTCCTTCTTGTTTATCTTTCACGCAAGATATTTATCTTTCATTCTCATTTTACATTAATTTTTTATCGCATTTTTATTTGAAACTTTCTCTTTAATATTTGTTGAATTTTATATACCTGAACATGGGCCCTTTTTGAAAAATAAATAAATTATTGTTGGTGAGGTCAAAATTGAGTTCATCAAAATGGAAAGGCTTAACTTTGACTGTTTGTTGCTGATCCTTCGGGTCACGAGGTACTAATCCACCTCTCCTCATAACATCCAAATAGAATTCTTAAAGTGCCGTTAGCGGAGGAGCAAAATTGTTAGGTTTGGAAGACGGCGTGATATCGTTGGTCTAATTGGGATTAATATTATTATTATTATTATTATTATTATTATTATTATTATTATTATTAGCATCATCACTATTAGTCTTAGGATTACCCTTTTCGATGTTATATTCATTTATCGTTGAAAAATTAGTTTTGATTTTAGGGTCGTGATACATCCTTACAGCCTTATCATAAGTTGAAACAACTTGTTTTGGTGTATCAAATGTCCCAACTCAGAATGTGTGTTTGCTGGATGGGCTCTGTAATCTTAGTTGAGTACCTCTCCGATGGCCTCTTGCTTACACCTCTGTATCACAACTCATTTGGAAGTACAACCATCGTCACCACAGCCGCATTGATGTTTTCTCTCTTTACCAACTCGAAAAATAGAAGAATTTGTTTTTGTATAGAAAAGACTCAATGAGTGAAAAAAGAAAAATAGGGAGTGATTTATGTAATCACTCTGATGAGGATATGTCTGGTCCTCTAATTAATTACATGTCATTTGAGTTGTTTTAGAAATACATTTAAATGGCTTGAAAATGGAAAAAAAATGAAATGCTTTCCAAATTCATTATTTTTTACGCTACATGTAGGTATTTCTGGGTGATATTTATTAATGTACTTGGCAAATACTCCTTCTGGTCCAGATTAAGTTAATTGTTGAGATTTTTCTCGTAGTTCAAAATAAGTAGAATTTTTAAAGTTCAAGAGAATGATTGAGATTTTTTTAAATCCTATTTACCCTTTGTTTTAATGAGGTTCTTAACTGTTCAACTGTTCTTTTTTTTTTTGAAAAAAAGTTTTAAAACATTTTTTTAGTATAATACTTTGGGAATAATTAAAAGGATAATAGTGTAAAAGTAGCATTTACTAATTTATGTCCTTAAATAAATTTTTTTAAGAAATATGTCAAACTCCAACAATTCACTTAATATAGAATAAAGTAATTTAAAAAATAATTTATAATAAATTAAGTTATTTTTCAAAATAAAAAATATATATTTTCTTCCATTGAACCAAAAATACTTAGTTAAGCAATAGTTTTATGTTTTATATTGATAGGTGTAGAATGGTACATTGATAATTAATTTGGAAATAATTCAACAAAACCAACAAATAATTGTTCTTTTAAAAATAAAAATTCTAGGATTAAATAAAATAAGGTATTGTTAATCGAAAGGAAATCCATTACATTACCTGTCAATTGGTTAGGGTTAGGGGAAAAAGCTAGCTGGAAGTAATCTCTTCTTCTCAGTGAAAGCTAAAGGCCCTGGTATAGTAGGACTGTGGTGCGTGCTCTCTTTATTCTGTAGATGCGCTCCTGGGAAGGGAAGCCAATTACATTGTTAATCGAAAGGAAATAAGCTTATGATTGTTAATCGAAAGGAAATCCATTGAATTACTTGTCAATTACATACATGATAAAATAAAATTAGTTAGTTGAATCAGAATTTCTAATACCCACAACCAAAAAAATCTTTAAAATGCATAATTTAGTTAACAGAAATAATTTTGAATTGATATGGTTATACTGCATTTTTTGCATATCAATTACATTGGCCCAAAGAAATAAAATATAATGATGCAAGCATGGCGTGACAATCTTTAAATAGTCAATTTAAATAGCATTCAAAAATTCAATTGGAAAAAATAATTATTGAATGATTGACTAATATAGTCATTACTCTAACTAATTACATAAAAGCAAAGATTACGTGAATTTTGATTTGGGAAATTCTCTTTCACTATGTTTACTTGCCAAAAAATATAACCAGACACGATTGGTGCATTCACTGGCATAGTGATCGTCCTCACCACATTTGTAGCAACCGCCACCACCACCTCGGCCACCACGACCACCACCACGACGGTCATCACTGCCAGAGTATTTACCACCTTCACCGACATTGCATTCACTCTGGGTACACTCCCTAGAAAAGTGGCCACTTTTCTAGGGAGTGTACCCAGAGTGAAGCTATGGAGGCAGAGGTGGTAGATACTCCGACGGTGATGAACGAGGCGGTGGTGGCCGTGGTGGTGATGGTCGAGATGGTGGTGGAGGCTGCTACAAGTGCGGTGAGGATAATCATTATGCCTGTGAATGCACCAATGGTGGTCATTGATCGTGACTTGAAGTCCTGACTGCTATTAAAAAAAAATTAATTGAAGGAATTTTTGTATATAGAGAAGACTCAGTGAGTGTAAAAAGAAGAGAAGTGTGATTTATATAGCTGTTTTTCAAAGGGAAACATTTAATTTGGTCCATTAATTATTAATTATTAATTACATTTGGAATGAATTAGTGACTAATAATAAATCCCTAATAAATATAGTCAATACTCTTAAGATTACGTGAATTTTGACTAGGAAAATTCTCTTAAGGTCCACTAAGTAATTTACTTATCAAAAAGAATATTTTCATTAATCATAAGTTTATAATCAATCAACAATATTTGAAGGTAAGTGAATCACTAAAAGGGAAATTTATTAGTTTAGTTATAACTTATATAATCTTTGGAAACAATAATTTATTTAAGAAAATAAGTAAAGGGTACATGTGGTGTAAATGTGTAATTACCTTGTACCTTCGAGTTCTCTTTTCTCCATTTTTTCAATTTCTTGCTTGAATTATTGATATATGACATAAATTAAATCTAATGGCTAAGATTTAATTTATCAAAGTAAATCTTTAATCATAATTTATATAATAAATACATTACATGTTAGGAAAAACAATTTCACTTCCTTCTTGCTTATCTTTCACGCAAGATATTTATCTTTCATTCTCATTTTACATTAATTTTTTATCCCGTTTTTATTTGAAACTTCCTCTTTAATATTTGTTGAATTTTATATACCTAGGAACATGGGGGCCTTTTGAAAAATAAATAAATTATATTGATACAAAATTAGAAAAGAGTTGAACTTATTTAAATTTGATATAAAGTATTTAATTACTCTAATTTGTACTTTTTCTGGTGTGGTACTTTCTTTTGTATTTGTCGATGTCAGTTAATATGCTTCTCTTTTATATATGGATGTAGGTCAATGTGACTGAATCACGTTAAATTTGAAACATTAAAATAGATTTTGAATATGTTAAATCATTGAACGAACTAGACTTGTGTTCAAGGGATTATATCCTACCTCTGATTATATGATCAATACACAATTAAGGAAAACTAATTACACACGGCTCCCTCATCTATTGGCTTCCCGATCAAACAATGCAATCAAATAAAATTTTATCCAACTAAGTGTTATACCCCATTTTAATCGGGTCAAATAGTATACAACATATTGGTGATTTCTAAATTAATTAAATAACTTAAAGATTCGCCAACTAATTAGGGCATCTAATATGGTTAAATAATGTCTAAAGTTAACTCCATTTTAAGGTTTTACTAAACATAAAAATTAAGCAACTCCATACCATTCATAACACAACACAATGTTTTTGAACACGCACAGAATCATTTACTACTTCAACAACTTGTCAAGAATCAATAGTCACATTTAAACCATAATTTTAGCCAAAATAGAAATATTAAGCTAATTAACTAGCTTAAACATGGTATATAATCACATACCTAATGTTTAACTTTAAGCAAATAATTAACAGAACAATCTTATAGATAACAGATTTCGACAAATATTCAAGAGTTTAGAACTCCTTTTTTTTTGTCTTTTATATCTGACTGCATGTCTTTTTGTCTTAATTATTTCTTAAACATGATACACGTCGTTCTTATACATTAAAGCAACATTTCTTTATATACATAATATTTTTTGTTTCTTTTTTAATTAAAAAATAAAAAAAATTATGGCTATACTCAAATTTTTGTTTTCTTTTCTCAAAACTTTTTCCTTTTAACCGTGACAGTGGGACAAACTCTTTATTTGACATAGCAATTATTCTTTAAAGAAAAATTAACCAAAACGTCCGTAAATTATTATTGCAAAAGATATTACACTTCATATCTACTAAGTATTTGATTATAAAAATACTAGAACATAATCGAGGGCTATATTATTTGTATGCTCTATATATTTTTTTCAATTAAAAAATTATGTTGTGTATTTTTAACGGTCAAATCTTCCTTATAAGTAAGTGTGGAATCATTTTTTAAACCCGCTTGAATAGTGATACTTAACCTGCTTGAATTAGTTCATAATGTGTTTTTTTTTAAATACGATATGTTTATTAGCAAAAGGGCATTTTTGACCCAATAAATGTATTTTTGGACCAAATTATTAACATTAAGGAACATTTTAAAATTAAACTATTAACGGAGATCATTTTTTGTTCAATTTAACATAATTTGAAAAGATTATTGTAACTTGTTTTTCTTTTTTACTCCATTCAGGAAAATAAGGAGATCCAAAAATATTTTTTAAGGGTTTTGTGGGGAACACCAATCAACTTATAAATATTGAATTGTATTTGTATTTGATAAGTTAAATAAGGTTTTATCGATCTAATATTTATCAATAATAGAATATTTTGTCTATGCTTAATTAAGTAGATTGCCTATTATATATACGATTCATTAATTTAATTGACGCAATAAATTACATATTATATATATAAGATAAATATAACTGTTGTTTCAGTTTAATAAAAAATATGTATATATATAGTTTTACGTTGGTGTTATCTGATCAATAAATCATATATTTCTTTTAAGGTTATATGCATATAGCTATTCAGAAAATAATTAAATAAATATTATAATAAACTAACATAAATTATCATAGTTTCCCTTGTTAGAGTTTTAAAAGTTTTAGGAATAATTCAATATAGCCAACAATATCGATTTTTCAAAACAAAAATTCTAGGGTTAAATAAAATTAGACTCGTTAAAAAATTTACAACATATTAGCAAAAAGGAAATTCATTACTTTCTAACTATAAACATGACAAAATAATCTTAATTTAGTCTGAATTCCTAAAACTCACAACAAAAAAGTTTTTTAGATGGTCATTTAATAAACAGAAATAACTTTGTATTGATATTTTTATAGTTTATCTTTACCTACATTATGGCATATCAATTAGAATAATATATAGAACCAAAATATAATGATGCAAGCATGACATACTAATACTTCAAAGGTGTGACACCTAAAAACTCATCAGCTGAAGTCGGCAATAACTTATTCGAAAAGAAGTTTTTTGTTTGATCAAATGACAATTAAGGATCTATTTTTGTAACTGACTGCATGTCTTTTTGTCTTTTCCTATATTTTTCACACGACACGTGTATTCTTACAAATTAAAACAACATTTTCTTATATAAATTTCAAATAAAAAAATGGATGGCTAAAACAAATGTCTTATAAGGTTTTTCCGATGTTACACTTTTAAAGATAAATTCTACTTGCATATTAATCTGATAAAAGTATAATTTTGTAGATACAACATGAATAATTAGATTTCGGACTCTATTTATGAGATCTATTTTTTATTATGTATATTGTTATTGTTACTACTAGAATAATTAAATACTTTGAGTAAATCGTCAAAAAGCCAAATGTTATTGTTATTGTTACTACTAGAATAATCTCTCCAGGTAGCCCAGTAAAAGTACTTTATATGTACAAAAGAGGATGAGAAAATTAGATACAGAGATGAAAGAGAACGTTAAACATTACGAATGTGTTTAGCGAGAAAGGAAAATATTTTTCAATTTTCTCATGATTGATTGACTTAAATATTTTGAAAAATATTTTCCAAATCAACTTATTTTCCTCAAATGACTTCCCTTAAAAAAGTTAGGAAAACATTTTCCAAAATTATTTTGAACCTCACACCTCAACTTTTCATCCTAACTTGAGTCTCGGGCTAGATTCTACTCCTAATTCTCAATTTAAGACCCGACTCTTGACCTCGATTCGAGTCGCAACTCTCGAGTTCTGAATTGAATCAGAGTCGAATCTCGAGTTAGAGTTAGAGGTTGAATTTCGAGTCGAGTGTCAAATCTCGGATCGGGGTTGAGTCTCAACTTAGGTGTCGGAGTCGAATTTCAAGATCGAAATCGCTGAATGTCGGGGTCGGGGAGGGTCTCGCATTGAGGTCAAGTGTCGAGGTCAAGTCTTGAGTTGGTGTCGAGGGCAGGTCTCAAGTCGAGGTTGTGGTCAAGTCTCGGGTTGGGTGTCAGAATCGAGGTTGAGGTCGGGGTCGGGTCTCGAATTGGGTGTTGGGGTTGGAGTCAGGTCTCCGGTCATGTGTTTGGTTGGTGAGTGAAAAATATTTTTCATTTATCAATCATACACTAGAAAATATTTTCCACTCACCAACCAAATATGAGAAAATAAGTTAGAAACCAATTTATTTTTCAAGCAAACATTTCGTATAGAAAACATTTTCCTTAATACCTAACACACCCTACAATTCAAATAATTTTCTTCCTACTAATACCTGATAGTCCTTTTTAATCATCCACTATATCTTGAGTCTGGTTCGTCAAATAAAACTTTTCATCATTTACTCCTATCAAAAATCCCAATTGAATCAACGTCATTTAGAACTTCGTACCCATGTAATACCGTAATTGCCCTTGACGATAATGATATATTTAATTTGCTTATATCTGTAACTGTTGTTAGTAAAAGGATCAAAACCATTCTCTTTGCTTAATTAAAGGTTAAATGGGGAGTTGAAATTACAAGGACTAAAATCATAATAAGACCATATCACAGGGTCGAAAATAATTATTTACCCTATTTATAATGATCATATCAAGAAGATGAGTTTAATTAGGCATTACAGGAAGTCAGGAACATTAACAAACATGTCTTACATTGCTCAGGAATCAAAGATGATGTTGAGGGAAATAGATGAAACAATTTATATGGAATGTGTATGTATCGAGCAATTAAGCAATATTTTTTTCTTTTATGAATATAATAACCAGTAATCGACTAATTTACCTATATATCAATCCCTAAATTTCTCAAAACTATGAAGTCGATCTGATCTATTTTTACATAAACACATGATTACCATTAATACCAATGGTACGTAGTGTAACTGTACTAATGTTTGTAATCAAGCTAATAAGTCATGAGATTAAATAAAGCAGAAAATTTGCAATCCCTTTCAATTCACTCAAGTCTATATCACAGAAGACATTAATTCATCAAATAAATAGTTGCTTCAAAGTCCATTAATAACTATCATCTATGCACATTATAAAAGTTACTTCCTCTATTCAAATTTTATGTGAGTTCAGCTAACTGTTATTGTTTAGGGTCACCTAATTATTTTTTTCTTTTTCTATATTCAATTTTCTCAAACATTTAAAAGAATATTTTGAATCATAATTAACTATGATTATTTGTATTATTTTTTTTGTATAGTTTTAAAATATATAAATTTTATTTTAAATTTTAAAAAAATAATTAACTACGTAGATTTTATCACATTATTCATTCACAAAACACACACTTTTCATGAGAATTCAAAAAAACACTTGAGTACTTAGTATAGTATGACAAAATTAAGCCCATATATGTACTCTACGTGTTATTTCCTTCTGTCTTTTCCGTTTCCAATCGAACAACCAAACAAAAATTCATCCAACAGAAATTGAAAATCTAAAAAAAAAAAAAAATACAATGAAGAACGTATAGAAATTTCTAAATTCATATTACATGAGATCATATACAAGAAATGAGTACAACATGCCAAATTTTTACTCTCAAAAATAAAAAATATAGAGTGCACCGTTATTTGTTTTACATGCTACCTGGCGGTGCAAGAGTAAGCTCAAGATTGAGAGGCTCGGTATTGTTAACATCGCGGACCCCGATGATCTCTGGGTCCGGAAGTATCACTCCTTCTCTCATTAAAGCCTCTAATAAGCTTCTATCTCGCACCATTGACATCATAACAGAAGCTCCAGTAATCGTTGTAAAACGACAAAACTCCTGATCAGAACTCTGATTTGGCATTAGAGTTCCGCCTGATCCAGAAGACGATGCAGAAGTGTTGTTGGCATAATTGATCATGACATCCTTACGATTAAGCTTTTGAAGATAATTTCTGGTTCTTTTGACGTCATTATGATTAGTTATTGAAGGAAAATTAATGACTGTCCGTGGGCCGAGATACCGTCGGGCAGCTACATCATAAGCCCTAGCAGCTTCCTCCGCTGTATCAAAGGTTCCAAGCCACACAAATCTTCTTTGGCTGGTAACTTTGATCTCAGCTATGTAGCTCCCTGTGGGAAGCTTCCTCACACCCTTATAACGCATTTCACCTGAGGGAACTGTCACGTTGATATTATTGTTTTGTGCCATCTTAAAAATAAAAAGAGCAAAGAATAAATAGAAAGGAGTGAGTTAAAGTGAGTTATATAGATGTCTCTCAAGAAATCGTTTTTGTGAAAAGAAGAATGAGTGAACAGAGAAGGAAGGGGGGAATGCTTTGTGTATAGAGGTCTCTCAAGATTTTTTTATTTTTTTGTGAAGAGAAGAATGAGTGAACAAAGAAGGAAGAAGGAGAGTGATTTGTATAGACGTCTCTCAAGGAAAAAAAATTGTATGTGAATAGAAGAATGGGTGAGTAAATAAGAAAAAAGAAAAGTGGTTTATATAGACACTTCTCAAGGATTTTTTTTTTTTGTGAATAGAGAAGGAAAAGGAGGAGTGGTTTATATAGATGATTTTCAGGGGATTTGTGAGTTGTTTTGGAAAACAACTTCTAAAACAAGAGGCAATTTTATCTTACATGGAGAGTGGTAAATATATATTTATATCTTTCTACTCTTGTGAAACTGTGTGTTCAATTGTCTTCTTCTATTTTATAACGGGCCACGTCCCACCCCCTCACAAAAAAATTATTTTTTTTTCCTTTGGCTATTTAATTCGTCCCTTTATTCTTCAAAAATGATTTAAATATTCTTAAATTTAGTATATACAATTAAATAAAAATATCTTTCTTCAATAGTATTCAAAAATATTTTTACATTTTGTAGTTGATAGGTTAAAAGCAAGGTTTTGTTGATTTAATATTTTTCAGAAATAGAATATTTAGTTTATGCGTAAGTAGACTACGTATTATATGTACACGAAAAATATAACCGTTCATTGAGTTGGTGCCGTAAATTACATATTATATACGATAAATATAATTGTTGTTTTAATTTAACAAAAAGTACTATGTCATTTTGCGTTGTTATTAAATAATCAATAGACTATATATGTCACGACCCGAGTCTACACCTTGGACGTGGCCGGCACTTAAGAACCATTGCTGGTCCCCAAGCAAACCCTCATCCTGGCTGACTACAAGCGGAAGACTAACTTAAGCATGCAAAAGCTTAAAACTGAATAAAATTCAATAAACTCAACTTTTCAAAACTTTAACTCAAATGAACAACTTAGAATGAAAATAATATATTCAACTCGCCATAAAATAGGCATTTAAGTCTTTAAAACATTTAATAAAATAAATGAATAATACAGACTTCTTAACTATACTAACTATCTATGAAGCCTCTAACTGATAAAGATGGAAGTCGGGACAAGACCCACGACATCCTGACTAAACTGAAAAGTAAATGAAATCCTCCGAAAAATAAGGAGGCTCACCATAGCTAACTCGAACTCTCGGATGTATCAACGAATCTCCTGTTGATGATCCTGAATACCTGTGTCTGCATCATGAAAAGA
>JAJOOF010001831.1:0-69265 GCA_029582545.1 Solanum lignicaule | reverse complement strand
TAATTACATAAGAATATGATGTCTAAGCCTACCAATTCAAGGTACTTCAATCAAGACCACATTCATCAATACAATAAAAGGATGCCTTAAGCCTACCAATTCAAAATATATCAATCCACATTACTTTCATTTATACAAGAACATGATGCCCTTAGCCTACCAATTCTAGATGTAACATCACATTATAGAAACCCTTCACATTCTATCATCATCATTCATGAGTGTTAATTGAGAATATTTTTTCAATAATAACACAATTATATTATATACATGATCATAATACTTTCATTGAGATCACACACATATACTTCACATCATGATCCTACATAGATCCTTCATGAAATTTTCCTTCAAGGCTTACAAATCATCTCAACCCAAAAATCTAGAATACTACTTTAGATAAGGTACTTAAAATGATTCAATAAATAATTTAGTATAATCATAGACAATTCAACATAATTTCATGATCAATCAATTCTCACTTGCAATTCACAACATAGGATTTTGGGGGAAAACATGGGTTCATAGGAGAAATTTACCATAATTCATCATTAATTCAACAATCCATTCATAATTCATCATATATAAACCTTTGAAAACATTTTGGAATTGAACCCATGCATAGATTGAAAACCCTAGGTTTTTGGGGGATTTTGAAACTTGAAATCATCTTTTGATAGGGCTCCTTGAATGAAACTTAAACAAGGATGAAGACTACCATACCTTTAGGGGAAAAAATTGATGAAAATTGAGTGAGAAAGGTGAGATCTTGAGCTTGAAAGCTTGAATCCTTCTTCTCCAATGGTGGTTTCTAGAGAGAGAATATTTGGAGAGGTGGGTTTCTAATTTTGAGTGTTTTAAAAATAATGAATTGGAAAATGAGTTTTAATACCTTTAAAAGCCTTAAAATACTTTAAATAATCAATAATAACAATTCTCTAACTTAACTAACCTAAAAAGGAATTTACTAAGTTGCCCCTCCACTTGGCCGAATTGGATAGCAACAGACTGGTGACGTACGCCCCATGATCTATGGATCGTAAGTGGGGTGACGCCCCATCCTGCAGGTCCGTGGTTTGGGTTTGAGGGTCAACATTTTGGGCCTTGACCTACGGAACCATCCAAGGGGCGTGGATGGACCTACGGGGCATAGGTCCCATCTGTAGCTCACAAAATTTTTGACACCTTTTTGCTCTTAGGGGCAGCCTTAGGGTTATGCTTTAGGGTCCCTCTCGAGGACCCTTGGTTAGTCCTTGGGGGGTCGTACCTTGACGTTTAACCCCTAAATCCCTCAACCTAAGCTCGAGACATTACTTTACAACCTCAAACCCCACAACAAACTCGTTAGATTCTAGTTTCACTTACTTGTTTTCCAGGTCGTTACACATGGGTACTCGCCCCCATGTCCATTCATCATAGTAAGAATGTGGGGACTTGCCTCTTGTTCAATTCTAAGGAGTAGGGGAATCACATTACATCATTTCATATGGAGGTCAAGGGTAATCGCCTCTAGCCTCATCATTCATTAAGCATTTTTGTCTAGATTCATTTTAGGTGAGAAATCCTTTCAACCTAGAATAATTCGTGTCAGTAAACATTTCACATTCATTCAATCACGCTTATCAATTCTTTAATGACCCGTAAAATGAATAAGTGAAACTAGAGACTAACATGTGTGTGTTTGAGTTGGTGTGAGATTTGAGAGTGTAAAGAATGTTGTCCTGAGCTATGGTTGACGGTTTTAGGATTTAAACATCAAGGTATGACTCCCCAAGGACCACCCTTCGGGTCCTTAAGGAGGACCCTTAGCCTAACCCCAAGGCTGCCCCAAAAGAGAAAACTTGCCTAAAACTTGGTGACCTACGGAAGGGGACCACACCACGTAGGTCCATCCATGCCCCGTGGATGGCCTCCGTAAGTCAAGCCCCAAAACTATGAGCTGCGTCCACAAACCATGCCAGGACAGCATGGTCCGTGGACCCACCCACGGTCTATGGGTGGGGGTCCGTGGTTGGCCACTGTAAAAGCTGCAATTTTTGGCCAATGTGGGGGTGTTTTGGTAAATTGCTATTAAGTGTAGTTTAGTTGGGGGACGGTTTTAATTAGTTATTTAAGTTATTTTAAGGGTTTTGAAAGTATTAAAATATATTTTAGACTTCATTATTTCAAAACCCAAAATACAAACCTCCCATCCCCTCCAAAAGTTCTCTCTCTAGAAACCTCCATTGGAGGTCAAGACTTCAAGCTTCCAAGGTCAGTCATGGCATGGGTTCGATTCCGAACGATTTTCAAAGGCATTATTGCATTGAATTAGGAATGAGTTGTGGATTTAAAGATGAATTAAGATGATTTCTTCCTAAAACCCATGTTTTCCCCCAAATTCCTAAATTGTGATTTGTGATTGGGAATTGATTGATTATGCAAGTATGTTGAATTCTTGATGTTTATATTGAACTAAGTGATTGAATCATGTCAAATTCCTATTCTATTGTAGTAGTTTGGATTTATGGATTGATATTGGTTCATAGCCTTGAAAGGCAACTTCTTGAAGGATTATGTATGATTATGATGTGAAGTATATGTGTGTGATCTCAATGAAAGTGTTATGATCATGTTTAGAATGTAATTGGGTCATTGTTGATAGTATACTCTCAATGAACCTTTATAAATGTTGATGATATATGTGAAAGGGTATTCTCACATACACACACACTTGAATGAAGAATGAATGAAGTTTTCTATGATTATGTTAATGATGATGTGTTAATTGAAAGGCTGTTCTCAATTGTACTCTAATGAATTATAATGACATATTGTGAAAGGACTTTCTCACAATATGGGGATTCTTAGTCGAAAGGTTATTCCCATCTTTGAATCTATGAGCTTTCCAATGAATGAATGTTGGGATGGGTTGGATGCTCATCCGGGAGTTCAGGCGGGGTATCTATTAACAATCCTTATATCCCATTTTAGTGAATGTTGGGTTTCAGATGAAAGCTCATCCGGGAGTTGTGGCGGGATATCTAGTAACAATTTATTATCCCATAATGAACTAAGGTAATGAATGTTAAGTACTCCGTGGGGAATAATGCTAAGCACCGAGTGGATATGGCTTGAGATGGGTGCTCATATGTGAGTTGAGGCAGGGTACCTAGTAGCAATCTCTTGAGATGGATGCTCATCCGTGAGTTGAGGTGGGGTATCTAGTAGTAATCTCCCTATCCCATAAACTATGTTCCCACATAGGTCTAGCTAGTGGATCCACTTCAGCTAAAAACCATGGTCCTACCTTAGGCAAGTAGGAATCCCTTATCCGGTGAGGGTGACACCAGGATTCCATGAATTGCTCACATCGTCTATATTGGTTAAGGATTACCCCCACAAAGAATGTTAATGAACTATGTCTTTTCAAGAATGCATTACTTAGTGCGGGTGGTAGAATGGAATGTCATCCATGCATTGCACAAGTAGGCTTTGAGAGAGGTTGTGGTTTGTTCCTTTATAATGTTAAGTGTAATGAATGTGCTCTTATGATGATGTTAATGAGAATGTTGGCTTAATGTCTAATGAATGAAGGTGTTCTTAATGAAGCTAATGGGGAATGTTGGCTTATATGCTTAAATGTAATGATGCATGCTCTACTTGGATTGTATTATGAGTTACTTCTTTGTCATGACTTAACGAATATGAATGTGTCTTGCCTATGGTGGCTTCAAAGGAGTACCTAGTGTGAGTAGTAGTATGGGATCCTACTTACACATTGCACAAGTATAACTTCGAGTTGTCTTAGGTGATGGTACTTATGTGATGATATGGCTTATGTAAGGTTTATGTCTCTTATGTATGTGTATGGTGTAAATATGGTAAGGTTGAATGGGAAGTTCACTTTTGGTGACCTTAAGGTGGTTCTTTAGTGTGGATGGTGGCATGGGACGCTATTCATACATTGCACAAAGTATAGCTTGAGGGTTACTTGAGGTGAAGGTAAAGGTTTATATGTTGATTATGTCCTAATGTGGTTAAATGTCTTCTATGTTTGTTATCTGTGAATATTATGCCTCTTATGCTGTTCACGAAAGTTTTCTCAAAATGACATATATCATGACTTTCAAATAAAATGTCCATTTTAAGCATGTTTTTGCATGGCTATCATACTTAGTACTTAATTGTCCTAACCCATTCTTCTTTATGTTTTACTACAAGTTTAGGTTCCGGCATTTGAGTGATTCTCTCTAGTTGAAGCTTGGAATTGAGATTCTCCAAGACTAAGTGGTATGTCCTCTTAGATCGAGGACAAGTAGTTGATGTTTCCTTTCTTTTCATGTAATAGACATTTGTTAAGACTTCGATTGTAAAGGGCCGTGATCCTATTTTGTTTCAAGTATGTTGTTCAGATGGCCATGTCAGACGATAGACTTCTGCTTGCTTTTAATTATTTCGATTGTGAATTTATAAAATAAAAGTTTTTAATTCCGCACTATTTCTAAGTATCTTATGCAATGAATATGCTATACGGCTTGTATGAGACCCCTTCGGGGTCAAGTACGTCGTGTCGCTTCCGGGGTGTAGACTCGGGTCATGACAAATTCATTATAGGAAGTATCTCTTCCACATCATAGTATTTACAATCAACAATGCATAGTCTAGGCTTTACTCTCAAAGCACTACATCTCATGATCACTATATATGCTTTACTCTCAACCAATTAACATTATATTCATCATATATGCTTCAATATAGAGCAATTCTATTTATAATTCATCAATCCTATAAGGAGATATCTAACTCATAGACTTTCCCTCACATGGCATCAAACCCACTGTATCAATTCAACCCTAATACATGCAATTCTAACAATTTAATCATACATAATCATAATCCACTCAATTGGATCAACATTCTTCATAACCCACAACAATGGAAGAAACCCTAACTAGAATTGGAAAAAATCTTCTTCAAATTGTGGAATTCTAAGGGACTCTATGGGAAGAAGGATCCCATTAATGAAAAGCCATCATACCTTAGTCACAATGCCCACACAATCTTGGAAATTGGAGACTCTATCTTGTCCTAGCTTCAATCTGCTTCTTCTTCTTCCAACTACTTAAGAGAGAATATTTGAGAGGAGTTTTGGGAATTCTTTTGGTATTTTTAGGGAATGACTTAATCGGGGTATTTTGGGGGGTTCAAATCACTTTTAGAGGTGTCTTAGACTTAGACAAAACGACATCACTTCAATTAAATTAATACCAGAAAAGATCCAACCACCGTGCAGTTTAATTGTTAGCTGTCACCCACGGAATCCCCACCTACGGATCGTGGATGGACCCATGGTCCATCCTGCACACCGTGGTTCTCTGTCAGAGAATTTTACCCAACCTACGAACCCTTGGACCATGGACTGTGGACCCACCTATGGTCTGTGGGTCTAGTTGTCGACCTTGTCTGGAGGATTTTTTGGTTGCTCTCTCCACGGACCAACCTATGGTCTGTGTTCCAACCCATGAGCCGTAGTTGGCCACCGTGGATAGTACCTGAAACCTGTGTAAAATGGATACCTAGCCCTAGATCGAATCTGGGGTGTTACATTATCTCCTTTTAGCTACAAAAGGAGTCAGAAATGACAAAGTAGCACCCAGATCAAGCAAAGCATACACATATTAATGGAAGACTTTTAACTTACCAGTCACAACATCCGGGGAACTCTCTTGATCACCTTTAGTTTGGAGAGCATAAAAATGGGTTTGCTTAGGTGCATTTCCACTCGAACCACTCGGACCGGATGTAGGGTAGGGCTGAGCCCTACAACGGCTATCTCCATCATTCTTAGCAACCAAAGGACAATCTCTTATTTTATGATCCATTTTACCACACCCAAAACAAGCATTAAAGCCTGCTAGACACTTCCCTTCATGGTTTCTCCCACATTTAGCACAAGCAGCAAAACAGATTTACCTCCATCTCCTTGGGGTTTAGGGTTAGACACCCTTTCCTTTCATGGCCTCGGAGGAGCATTTGTAGAACCTTGCCCGGAGTACCTTTGCCAGAATCTAGAACAACCTCGCCCACCGAACCTAGAATGTTCAAAGTTGCCATCATCCACTCTAGCACTTTTTGCCTCCCTAGAACTTTCCTTGAGTTTTTCTTCCTCAATTTGTTGGGAATGAACCATAAGGCGAGAGATATACATGTCATGAACAAGCATAGTGGTGCAACACTCTTTGACTACAATGTCGGACACTCCTGACACAAACTTACTCATCTTGGCCCTACGATCCACCACAATGGAAGGAGCATACTTGAATAGTTGAGTGAACCTCAAAGCATATTCCCTTACACTCATACTTATGTGCCTAAGGTTGATGAACTCCAGTACTTTGGCCTTTCTCATCTCTAGAGGGAAGAACATGTCAAGAAAATCACTTTTGAACCTTTGCCATTCTAGGGGACCCACTTCCACCGGCCTTACCTCTTTCCACTGATTAAATAAAATGTGAGTAACCCCTTTGAGTTTCGAAGCAGTAGGTTCCGCCTTCTCTACCGAAGTCACATCCATGACAGAAAGTACCTTATAAACTTCATCGATAAACACTTGAGGGTCTTTCTCAAGTTTGGAGCCATAAAATTCGGGAGGGTTCATTTTTCTGAAATCCCTAATTCTTGCCGCCATCGTACCCACACTTGGGTTCACGGGGGATACCTCCTCTCCGTTAGCTTGTGTCATCACGGGTTGAGCAAAAACTTGGAATGCCGACCTAAACTCCCCATTAGTCACATTCTCATTTAATGGGTCAATCGGAGCTTGAGGAGGAACCTCTTGCTCAATATTGCCTTCCCCCAACCTTCTAGCATTAGCCCTTCGAGTAGTCATTTCCTTAAAACCATCGGGCACGAATTAGAAGAAACACTTATAGAGTTAACTCCATGGAACGACTTGAAGAGGTGAAGAAGTGGAATTTCCTAAACATCTTATAGCATGCTATTTACAAATATGGTGCGCTTCACATTTATAAACAAGACTACACTAGACGTGGTTTGAGACATCCTAAAACCATTCTAAACCTTGTGCTCTAATTAACAAGTTTGTCACGAACCAAGGGAACCCCCCAAGATGTAACAAGGCATATATGACCCCGAGAGGCCTCATACAAACCACTTAGCATATCATAACATAAATTAATAGAAAAGGTGCAGGAATTTAAAACTTTTCAATACAATTAAAGTCTTTTATAAAACCAAGCGGAAGTCTAATATGATATTGTCTCAAACCATCTAAACATAAGAAAATGGAAATCTTGGGACGCAGCCCATACAATAGTCTCAAGATAAAAGAGAGACATAAAAAAGATAGGATTATCCCATCCTAGAATGCAATGAGGACTCACAAAAGCTTCACTTCATAATCCTCTAGAAACCTAGCCACAAGCGTGCGACTCGGGAACGTTGGAACCTAGATTTGATAAGAATGTAGGCAAGAGTATGTGTTAGTACAATCAAGTACTTAATATGATGGCTAGAAAAAACAACATAAAAATAAGTGTTAATGATTAACGTATCAACTACACCTCATCCGATACTAGGTGTAGACGATCGTTAAGCAGTATAAACCAAACAGAAGAGTTGGGGTCGATCCCATATAGAGTAGTTATATTTTGAATTCAAATATGAGGTTATAACAGTGATTTTTGTAGCTAAAGGGATAGAGATTTTTGGAAACTATTTATGAAATTTGAAAGACGACAACAATATGAGGGTGAGGTTTTTTAGATCAGAAAGCAACCTCAACAAGTAACTAGAAACAACCAAATAGGAGAAAGGTACTTGGGGGATTGACCAACTAATTGCTAAATCTAACTCAATGGGTGCAAATTACTAACCAAAAGTGCTAACTCTTCATGGGTATGATGAACTTTAGGTGAGGTACTTTTCTCTCGATCAATTACCTCGTTTCAAATGAGTTTTCTCAAACCTCAATGCTTTAAACATAAAGACCAGTCCACATCGTCACCACATCCACTCTCTCGAGCTGAATACATAACATGAGTCTTAGGATTCACTCTCTCGAGCTAAATCCATCATGACTCACTAACTAAGAGTGCCAACTTATCACTTTAGCTTTACACTTCTTTCTCAAGCAAGCATAAACCAATAAATTATATTGAAATAATCATGCAATAGAGTAGTTAACCCACAACGATAAGTCAGACCCACTTAGGATAAGCACTAACATTGGTAATAACTAACACCCATCAAGCCAAATTCAGCAACTAATCACATTGTCAAACCCCCAAGATTAGAGTTTTAGCTAATCATCATAAAAGAAAGAAATTCAGTACCTAATACATGCTCCATAGCTGGGTATTGAAAATTGAAGTTTTAAGATGAATAATATATTTTCTATTACAATACCCAATTGAAATCTCTTGCCAAAATTCCCTAAAATCAACAAGAATAATGTTTTTGTTCTCTCTATTTTGTTCCACAATAACTGAATGCCTTCTCTCTCTTCCAAAAAGTCAATTTATACAGATCAGAGATAAGCCGTCTTAGGGTTGATCGGCAAGGAAAGTTGGGCTTCACCGACCAGTCGGCAACGCACCGATCGTTCATGTCCATCACCTTTTTCTTCTTCACATTTTCCTCATTCAGACACTGTAACTTTAGGCGATCTAGATCGGGATCACCGATCACTTTCAAGATGTACCTTTTAGTCTTTTAGCTCGCCAATTAAATTTTATCTTGATCTTGGTCAGAACATTCGGTGGTAAAATCTTCCGTCACTAATGCAGTTGGCGATTCGCCGTTGAGGAATGCAGTTCGCCTAAGTTTTTCCCATTTTAGGCTCAGTGTTCTATAAAATAAGGTGGTCTAGGGGAGACTCGACGATTCGCTGAGTTCTTTTGGCGATCTTCAAGCTTGCTTTTTTCCCCTTTTTTAGCTTGTGTTGCTCCTTTTTGCCTATTAGTGTCCTTGTTTTGTTTCTCAACCCATATACCTGAAAATCAAGGATTTAACATCAGTTTATGGCACAAATTAAGCATTCGAGGACACTAAATCTATCTCAACAAACCCCAAAATGAGTCTAAATCTCAAACTCATCAACACCCCTAACTTAAACTTTTTCTTGTCCTCAAGTAAAACTCAAGATCAACAGTTCAAAAAGGATGTCTCACATGGTATTGCATAAGACTCGACATGAATGCATACAACAAGACTTAACTCACTCATGCAATGATCAATTGTGCACTCAAAGATTCAAATTGTGACTCACCATTATTAGAGATGATCAAGTTCAGAATACTTTCTTCAAATATAAGCTCAAGCTCAACAAAGGTACTCAAATGCCCACACAAAAAGATGATTCCCTCCTCACACAAAGTTCTTCAGCAATTTATTGTTCCAAAATCACATACATTTCTCACACTTAAAAAGATGAACACATGCATGACTTCACCCATAGGTTTGCCCTTATTTTCCAATCAACATTCGTTTCATCTCACTCAAGATCACAAAGGTCTTTTCAAGGCTTGCAACTGGGCTGAGTGTAAAGGTATGGTCATTTAGGCTCAGTGGCTACTACCCTCATCAAATGTGATCTGAACATCACTTTCTTCCTTTTCTTCACATTTTGATCATGCTCATAATTCACCCCATTATTCACTTTCAAATGGATTACCTAATACCCCATTTATTTTGCAATTTCAACTTGTTTATTTCACAACTTTTTCATTCTTTTTCTTTTTCTTTTCTTCTTTTCTCTCTCTTTTTGTATGTAGGTGTTCCATCTCTTTCAAAAGCATAGTTCTAAGGGGAATTTTTCACACTTCTTGATTTACGTACTCTGTTCCCCACACCCCCAACTTAGGCTTTTTGCCTAAGTTGACTATTCAAACCAACCACACTTCATGAGAGTTATGGGTGAACGGATAAAGAGGGATCACAATTGCTCAAGTTTTTTCCAAAACAAGGATAAAGCTCAAGAGGGTTCAAGCAAGGTTCACACATCTCACAAGGTTTGCCACAAAAGAGGTATATTGTCAGATTGTTTCACTTTTTAAAATTTTTTCCTAAAATCATTTCAAGTTCTTGCATCACTTAGTCAATAGGACTAATGTGGCAAATTCTAGGTGTTATCACACATAACGTTCACTGTAAGCTCATCACATAAGATATTGACACCAATATCAAACGAGACTCCACACTTTCTAGCTAGTGTGAAATGTTCATCACAAGAGACTTCATTCGATAACCGGCTAGTCACAACGAGATACAAAAATTCTACACATTGTCTATGCAACTTCATTTGGCCTCATTGTAGCCGCGCATTCATTTTGTTCATTTAAGAGCACATTCAAGTCATCGGTATTGATCACAACCTATACTCAAATATCATTCGAGAGAACAAAAGACTTAACAACCAGACTCCTACCACCTTCACCAAAAGCATCCAACAGTGTCCCCAATGTGAGTAGAGAACAAACAAGACAAAAAAATAAAGATAAAATACTCGCACTCAAACAAACAGAGTAGGGAGACAAGGAATCTTCACTATACGCCCATTTGGTGAAGAGTTGTTGCAATCGCCGAACCATTTGGCGAATCGCCAAAGTGGCTGGAGTTCACCTAATTTTCCAATATGCAACCATTCCATTTTGGGGCTGGAAGGCTGAAAGGAGCAAGTTCCTCGAATAATATCAGCCATCACCTAATAGATGTGAGACCTCGCTGAAAGATCCAAGACTCCATGCTATCAGGACTAGTGCAAAAAGGCAAAGAATGTCGGGTAGCCCAATCACCTCGGCGAATCGCCTAGTGGGGCATGTATCCCGCCTAATGTTCCCAGTGTCTCAGCCAATTGTTGATGCCAGGAAGGCGATTAACCACGTGATCGCCGAACTTACGCAGGATACCGTCGAACGGGTCTTAGCCTCGCAAAATTACCTACACCTGCACATTGAGCACGTATTATTCAAAACAACTAACACTTGGGTCTCCTCCCAAGAAGAGTCTTATTTAACGTCGTGGCACGACATGGAAATTCTTTCAAGCATATTCCTGATACACCACTTCAATCACAGAAATTTCATGGCATTCTCCAAAATACAACTTCAAGTGTTGCTCATTCACCTTGAAGACATGGCCCTTTTTGCCTTTGAATTCGATGGCTCCATTTGTGAACACATGCGTTACTCTAAATGGGCCAGACAATTTTGATTTGAGCTTTCTCGGAAAGACTCTCAGTCGAGAATTATATAGCAACACCCAATCTCCAACTCGAAACTTCCTCCTAAGGATTTTAGAATCATGCCACTTCTTCATTTTTTCTTTGTAGAGGGCTAAACTTTCATATGCCCTAAACCTGAATTCATCCAACTCATTTAGTTGATCTACTCTTCCTCTTGAAGTCTTGGCCCAGTCAAGATTCACAGCCTTTAATGCCCATAATGTTTTGTGTTCCAGTTCAACTTGTAAATGGCAAGATTTCCCAAAAACTAGCTGATACGGAGACATACCAATTGGTGTCTTGTAGGCAGTGTGATATCCCCATAGATCATCATCAATCTTGCGACACCAATCAGTCCTATTTGCATTTACAGTCTTAGCCAAGATACTCTTGATCTCCCGATTTGAAACTTTCACTTGGCCACTCGTTGGAGGATGATATGGCGTTGCTACTTTCTGTCGCACCCTATATTTGCTCAATGCATATGCAAAAAGCTTGTTGTGAAAATGGGATCCATCATCACTAATAATAGCCTGAGGGGTGCTGAACCTAGCAAATATGTAGCGTTTTAAGAACTGAACAACAGTTTTCCCTTCATTGTTTGGTAGTGCTACAGCTTCGACCAATATAGAAACATAATCTTCTGCCACCAAAATGTATTTATTACTAAACGAACTCACAAATGGACCTATGAAATCTATACCCCAAATATCAAATAACTCAACTTCCAGAATAGGTTTGAGAGGTAGCTCATGCTTTCTAGACACTCCACCTTATTTTCAACATTGTATGCATTTATTAACAAACTCATGAGCATCTTTGTAAAGAGATGGCTAGTAGTAACCACTTTGAAGAATTTTAGCAGCTCTATGCACTCCGCTATGATGACCACCAACCGGTAAAGCATGACAGGCATGGAGAATATCGTTGAATTCCTCTTCGGGCACACATCTCCTAATGAAATGGTTTGCACACTCTCTGAATAAGTATGGTCCATCCCAAAAGTATTTCTTGACATAAAAAAAGAACCTCTTTTGTTGATAGAAGTTTAGCTCTTCCAGTATCAATCCACATACTACATAATTAGCAAAATTAGCATACCAAGGAGTTAGTTGTAGAGTTATCATGAATACCTGTTCATCGGGAAATGCATCATTTATATCTACCTCCAACTCATTATTCTTCTTGCCTTCCAACCTTGATAGATGGTTAGCCACCTAATTTTCTCAACCTCTTCTGACCTTGACTTCAAATAAAATTCTTGCTACGATAGCACCCACCTTATCAATCTTGACTTTGCCATCAAATAACGCAAAGCAACGTGATCTGTATGAACAACAATTTTGGTGCCTAACAAGTATGCCCGAAATATCTCAAATGCATATACCACCTCAAGTAATTCTTACTCCGTAACTGTATAGTTATGTTGAGCACCATTTAGAGTCTTTTTTGTGTAGTAAATGGGGTGGAATAGCTTGTTGCATTTTTTCCCCAACACGACACCTAATGCCGTACCATTTAAATCACACATTACTTTGAATGGTGCTGACCAATCAGGGCTAATGATGAGAAATTGTCTTTCATCCCTCTTAGTAAGTCATCCGAACCCTCAAATTTATCAAGGATGCGAGACAACAATCGTCCACCCGAAGACTACTTGTACTTTCATTTGACTTTGGGTTCTCACTCAATTGAGTGTGATCCTCTTCGTGATCATACTCTCTTTTCCAAGTATCACTTTGCTAAGCCCATTCTTGATAGTATCTTCTTCGCTCTTCTTCTTTGTGAGAATTCCAACCTTGATTCCCACCCCACTGCAAGTAGCGTGGGTGGAAACCTTCCTCAAATCTATGAGAGTTCCTACTTGAATCTCCTCCGACTTAGAATAGCTCAAGGAAGAACCCTCCTTAACTCTAAAAACTCCCATTGCTCTTTTAGATTTTTCCATATTTTCTAAAACTTGAGCTTGTAGCAACTCCATTTGGCATAACATCTTGTTGATGTTCTCATCCCTTTATCTTCCTTCATCAAGTTGCTCTTGAGTCATTCTAAAGAAAAAAAGGTGAAACTTGATCTTCTTGAGTGTTCCATGCTTGTCATTCCATCAAGAAAAAATGAAGGCACCTCAAACGATTGAAACATTATTCCACCTCGAACCAATTGATCAGATACTCCTTTATTTACCAAATCAAAACTTCTGTAGAAGTATTGGAGCAGTACATGGTTTGGAAGTCCGTGAGTTAGGTATTGAAGTAGTAACTTCTTGAACCTCATCCACGTTTCATAGATAGGTTCACCTTCAAATCGCTTGAAACCTTGAATGTTGTCTCTGAGTTTCGTCATTCTCAATGAGGGAAAGAACCTCGCACTGAATTATGTGGTAAGCTCATCCCAAGATGTGATGGAATTCTTGGATAACTCAGCCAGCCATTTGCTCGCTTCGCCCGTCAAAGATAATGGGAATAATCTGAGATGGACTGATTCTTGTGATACATTATTGAATCAGAACGGACTTTCTGCGGGTCTTTGTGAGGCAATACTCCGTAGAGTCCCTTCATTTGTAGGAGATGGAGGGTTTTTCTAGTGACATGGAATATAGCACTTTCTGTGGTTGATGCTAGACAAATTGCACCAATCCCACTCAGTTGGATTGGGTTATGCACACTGTTGAGATCGTCAATATCAACTTGGTGGCCCACTTGGCTATCGTTAACTCCTACCTTACTCATTTCCTCATCTGTTCAACACAACCAAAACAAACACAAAACAAATAAAAACGATTCCACGTCAGCCTACAAAATCACAAATCAAACATCAATAAGAGAGTTCTAAACAACACCAGTCCTTGGCAGCGGTGCCATTTTGATTAACATATCAACTACACCTCATCCGATACTAGGTGTAGAAGATCACTAAGTAGTATAAACCCAACAGAAGAGTTGGGGTCGATCCCACAGAGAGTAGTTATATTTTGAATTGAAATATGAGGTTACAACAGTGATTTTTGTAGCTAAAGGGCAAGAGATTTTTGAAAACTATTTATGAAATTTGAAGGGCGACAACAATGTCAGGATGAGGGATTTTAAATCAGAAAGAAGCCTCAACAAGTAACTAGAAACAACTAAATAGGAGAAAGGTACTTGAGGGATTGACCAACAATTGCTAATTCTAACTCAATGGGTGTAATTTGATAACCAAAAGTGCTAACTTTTCATGGGTAGGATGAACCTTAGGTGAGGTACTTTTCTCTTGAACAATTACCCCGTTTCAAATGAGTTCTCTCGAACCTCAATGCTTTAAACATTAAGATCAGTCCACAACCTCACCATCACTTTCAGCTTCTTGCCCAAGACAATCACCGTATCCACTGGTTCGAAGGTGCTGACCTTCCTCTTCCCTTGTGGTACCAAGTCTTTGTAGGCCGAGTAGAACTTCCGAACCCAATTAGAAATGTAGGGACTCCAAGGTTTAGTGAAAATCTAGAATTTGTGGGACTTAAGGGTGCTCCATATCTAGATACCTTTCCACCACACTATCTGTGGACAACGTCTTCTTCTCAATAATAGTCATCAATCCACCGGCCTTTAATCTATTGAGAGACCGGGGAGGAGGACCCTGTATAGGTGGTGTTGGGACCACAGTTTGAGTTGAATCAGGGGAAGGAGGAGGAAGAAGAGGCACCTAGATCCTAGACGGATCATACACCCCCTTGGAGAGAAGTTCTGCTTTTCGGGCATGTAAAAGTTGGTCACCCTCAGACTCAGAGATGGAAGCCTGAGAATCCTAGGACTCTCTCTCATTATTTGATGAGCTGAGGTGAGTCTCATAAACTCCCACACTGACGGAGCTGACCTCCGGTGACTCCACTGTGGGCGCCTTGCCCTTATAATTGGCTTTTCCTCCCTTTGTAGGGAGTTTGGATACCTTTTCCTTGGATGTAGTTGCATCCTCATTTATAACGACTCCTCTTGCCCGTTTGCAAGGCAGCATGTCTCTTCCTGAAACTTTGGGTCTAGCTGTTTCTGCAAAAACACATAGAAAATTGTAGAAATTTAGTTGCCGAAAGACTCACCGAACCATTTGGCGAATCACCGAGTCACTTAGATGAGCCAAATCAGGCTCACCGAATATACCAGCGCAAAAATTTTCTAGAATCAAGACACGTCGACAATGTTCAGGGACATTCGGTGAATCGCCGACACTAATCGGTGAGCTAGAAGTAGCTCGTTGAAAGTTACAATGTATTTTAGGGGTTAGGGGCGCAGAAAGGGCGATCAAGAAGACATTTTGGCGAGTCGTCGAGTGAACTCGAAGAGCTCAGGCAACTCACTGAAAGTTACAGAACAAACTCAACAAAAATTGGAAATTAATGGTGATTTGATGTGGACTTTGGCAAACTGCCGAACCACTCAGCGAGCTAGACTTAGCTCACCAAACAGCCTAGCGTGCCAGTTTTAAACCCCATTTCTCAAAAGCAATCCCACATCGCCCGAATTCAAAATTTAACACATACACCATCAGATTCATGTTAGACCCATACTACCCATTCCCTCGGGGTACTCAGATTTCCCCTCATTTGGACAAAATTGGTCATTTGATGAATTTTTCCCTTAAGAATGCCGTCAAACACTCCATCATTGGGAAAATTACGTTATTTAGCATAATTTAGGGTTACTGAGACTTCACATTACTAGACCCAACACAATAACACCGCAACCCAACAATTTATACTCAATTTTACAAGCAAGAACACGAGAATCGATACATTTAAAGAACTTCGGCACACATTATAATTCAATACAGGAAAACCAACACTTAAACACAATTATAACAGTTACCGAACACAAAACAACAACAATTTTACATATTGCATTTGATTTGAACCACAAAATTAAAGAACGGGGTTCGAAAAACCAACCTTGATGCTGAATTTTAATTTTAATAGCTAGGCGGAAAAGTTCCATGATTTTGAGCAACGATTTCACACAAAAAGTAGGTACGAACAAGGAAATAAGCAAAATCTAAAATTAGGTGAGAGGGTACATGAGTTAAAAATGAGAGAAGATGAAGGATTTTAAAATTTTAAATTGCCTGGCCTTTAAAACCTTTTAGTTCGCGGCACCTTAGGCAGAGTAAGTCGTGCTCGCCGACCCGCTTGGCAATTCACCGAGTGGTATTTTTCCTCGCCGAATTTTACAAGACTCCAAGCAATTTGGGGGTTCAAACAGCGGAAAAAGTCGAGCTCGCCGACCTGTTCGGTGAGTTACCGATTAAGCATTTAGCCGATCGAGTTTTATAGAGTTCCCCTTCAAGCTTGGTGGTTACAATGGCGGTCCAAGTCGGGGTTCGCCTACCTGTTCAGCGTGTCGCTGACTAGACTTTGGCTTGCCAATCTATCCATTTTCCAATAGTTTTCACTTTTCAACCTGCAAAATCAACACCCGTTATTCAAAATAAAAAACTAAAGCATTAAAACTTGGGTTGCCTCCCAAGAAGCTCCTAAGTTAACGTCGTGGCACGAAGAAAATACCCTTTTGAAGATCATTCTTCGAGTTCGCCAAGGTATCACTTGGCAAGCCCCATTTTGGCGTTATGTTCAAATGAGAAAAAAATTGACCCATTTGGGTCTCCAACTGCTTGATTGACACGGCATGGGAGGTGACCGTTTGATTAAGTGTAGAGACATCCTCCTTTATTTCTTTCAATACTTTGTCTAATCCTTCAACTTTGTTGAGAATACATGAGAGTATGTCTTCCGTACAGACATTTTAAGACTCCTTGGGATTTAGACTCTCATGGGATAGGATGTACCTATCATTGTCCCCTTCTATTTCCTTCCAAGTAGTGTTACGATCACACCATTCTCTATCACGATCTCTCCATCCCTTATCTCTATTCCATCCTGAATTTCCACCCGGCCTTGGATAGTTTCCACTATAACCTCCTCCTTGATTAGCTAGGAATTTCACCTCCTCATTGTACAACGTTTCAAACCGAGCCTCTTTGGGGTTTACTCCACCAACACCCACAACATTAACACTCTTCATACCACTACCCATCACATTTTTCGCCAATAGATCGACCTGGGTCATCATTTTGGCCATTTTTGGTCTCTCTCTTGATCTTTTTCGATCTGCTCTTTTGTCATTCTAGAAGTCAGAGGAGAGGCTTGTTCTTCACGAGTGTGCCATGCCCTATTGATCTTGGTCATATGATTAAGAAGCTGAGATGTTATTTCGTAGGGCTGTTCCATTACACCACCACGAACAAGTTTACCAGCAACTCCTTTGTTCACCGAATCAAGGCTCCTATAGAAGTAATAATGTAATATATCATTCGACAGCCCGTGGGATGGACTTTGAAGTACCAATTTCTTAAACCTCTGCCACGTCTCATGGATATGTTCACCTTCTAAGCATTTGAAACCTTGGATACTATCCCTAAGGGTCGTCATCCTCGACGGGCGAAAGAATCTCACATGGAATGTTGTAGTAAGCTCATCCCAAGAGCTGATGGAATCCCTTGGCAATTGAGCCAACCATTTACTAGCCTCACCCATCAAAGAGAATGGAAAGAACTTGACACAGACTGATTCTTTTCATACGTTATTGAATGAGAACGGACCACAGACGTCCACGAAGTTTTGAATATGCTCATGTGGGTCTTCATTAGCCAATCCTCCATATAATCCCTTCGTTTGGAGGAGCTACAACATTGTGCTTGTAACATGGAAGATGGCATTCCCTTCAATTGGAGGTTGACGTATTGCACCCACACCACCCAATGGAATTGGGACATTCACATTTAGCTCATTTACATCATTGAGGTTCCCTATATCATCTTGGTGGCCTAGTTGGCTACTATTACTCTCGTTTATGTGCATCTCTTCCTTTGTTCAACACAAGCACCACGAAACTAAAAACTAAAGTTAATTCAACTACTACCAAAAAGATCACAATTCAACTTCAATAAAATAGCAACACCACTCCCCAGCAACGGCTTCATTTTGATTAACGTTTCAAGCACACCTCATCAAATTCTAGGTGCAAACAATCGTTAAGCAGTATAAATCCTAACGAAGAGTTGTGGTCGAACCCACAGGGAGCGGTACATGTTCAAATTCAGTTATGAAGTACAAATGTGGTTTAAATAGTTATAAGAATGAAAATTATCGAAAAAGACATGTAAACAAGTCTAAAGGGGGTGACAACAAGTGTCAGATGGGGGTTTTGGTTTGCAATTAGTAGCTATGACGCAATCAAACAACAATGAAACAATAATATAAAGAGGAATTGTCGGGATGCGATCAATTATAGGCAAATTTTGCTATATGGGTAATTGTAACTACTAATACATAGCTAAATATCAGTGGGTAGGCTTGACTATAAGTGAAATAGCTTTCTCTTGAACAACTATCCTGATTTAAGTGATTTCTCTCGAACATCAACAAGCATAGCAATTAAGAACATCCCACACCTTAATTTATCTACTCTCTCAAGCTAGATGGGAAGGATTGGGTTTAGGATTCACTCTCTCAAGCTGAACCCTCATCAACCCAATACCTACAAACCATTAATCCAAAGCTTTTGTTCATAAACCTCTCTCTCAAGCAAGCTAAGAACTCAAAGTTAGAACTGCATTTGTAATTACGATTAATAGATCAAAACACAATTAATGATTAAACCCACTTCAATATAGCATTTAAATTAGTAATTATCAATACCCATAAGCTAATTCAACCCATAATCACATAATCACACCCCAAGAATTGGGGTTTTAGCCACACATCATAAAAATAAAGAGAAAGTTACCAAATGCATCAGCCATGGTATGGGTAAGAGTCTTCAAGCCTTTATAATGATTTCCAAGAATGAAATTCAAAGACCCACTTTCCAAATCCTCCAAAATTGTACAATTCAAACTCAAAAATCCAGAGAAAACTCCATGTCTAGAATGGAAACTAGAATCCTTGGGAAAGAACTCCTCAAAATTACATTTAAAATCCAATTTATAGTTTCCTAAAATTTACCCTAAAAATCCAATAGGCGAGGTAAGTTGGCTCACCGAGTGGTTCGGTGATCCGCCATTTGATCTCTTCCATCGCTATTTTGCATTGGTCCTCAGCATCTTCAAGTCCTGTAACTTTGGGTGATCCATTTTGTCATCATGGAACCGATCGGCGATTCACCGACTGCTATTTTTTGTCGCCGACTTGGTTTCTTCTCTTAGGGCTGGCATGCTGGAACTTTAGGCGGTCTGATGAGACTCTTGGCGGTTCACGAGTTGTCTTGGCGATCACCAGGATTGCTTTACTCCACTTCTTCAGCTTCTTTTGTTACTTTTTGGCTGTTAATGTCCTTGTTTTGCTCCATAATCCACATATTTGAAAATCAAGGCTTTAACATCAGTTAATAGCATAAATTAGGCATTTGAGGACACTAAAACTATCAAAACAAAGCCCTAAATGAGTCCAAATCACGGACTCATCACGTTCCAAATGTTAATGACTTGAGGGAACAAATCTTGTTAGAAGCCCATAATTCTTGGTATTTTATTTATCGGGCAGCAACTAAGATGTACCGTAATTTGCGGGATATCTATTGGTGGAATGGGATGAAGAAGGATATTGTGGGATCTGTGGCTGGGTGTCCTAATTGCCAACAAGTGAAGGTTGAGCATCAGAAACTGAGAGGTTTATCCCAACATATTAGCATTCCTACTTGGAAGTGGGAAGATTTGAATATGGACTTCATAGTAGGATTGCCCTGTACTCGGCATCAATATGATTGGATTTGGGTTATAGTAGACCGAATGACGAAGTCGACCCATTTCATTCCCGTCAAGGTTTCCTATATGGTGGAAGATTATGCTAACTTGTACTTGAGAGAGATGGTAAGGTTGCATGGAGTGCCCTTGTCCATTATCTCTGTTAGAGGTACCAAGTTTACTTCACTGTTTTGGAAGTCTTTCCAAAAGGGTCTTGGCAGAAAAGTTAAGCTTAGCACAACTTTTCACCCCCAAACCGATGGGAAAGCAGAAAGAACCATCCAAGCATTGGAAGACATGTTGAGAGCTTGCGTAAAAGATTTTAAGGGAAATTGGGATGACCATTTTCCCTTGATAGAATTTGCCTATAATAATAGCTACCATTCGAGTATTGGTATGGTTCCGTTTGAGGGTCTTTATGGTAGAAGGTGTAGATCTCCTATAGGATGGTTTGAGGTGGGTGAGGTTGATTTGATAGGACCCGAGTTAGTTCATAAGGCTATAGAGAAGGTTCAACTCATTAGAGAGAGATTGAGAACGACCCAAAGTCGACAAAAGTCTTATGTGGATGTTAGAAGGAGAGACCTTGAATTTGATGTGCTTGATTGGGTTTACTTGAGTATCTCACCTATCAAGGGTGTGATGAGGTTTGGTAAGAAAGGGAAACTTAGTCCCCGTATTGTAGGCCCATATCGAATTTTGAGGCGTGTTGGTAAGGTTGCATATAAACATGATTTGCCAACTGAGTTGGTATCGGTGCATCAGATTTTCCATGTATCAATGTTGAAAAAGTATGTTGTAGATTCGACATCCAAAATTCCCCTAAAAGGGTTAGAAGTTAAAGAGAACCTTTCATATGAAGAAGTTCCGGTTGAGATCTTAGACCTGATAATTAAGAGATTGAGAAACAAAGAGGTTGCCTCCGTTAAAGTGTTATGGAGAAACCATCAAGTTGAGGGTTTTACTTTGGAGGCTGAGGCCGATATGATGTCCCGGTATCCTCATCTTTTTCCTCCTATTCTATCTTGAGGTAATGAGTTCCTCTTGGTTCACTTATGTTTGAAGTCATGTGTGTTTTATGTATTTTCATGATTTCCTTAAATTGCATATTCATGAAAAAGCTTAAATTTTGAAAGAAAATGGATTTTGTGATTTAGTTTCCTCATGTTGTTGTGCATTGAGTATGAGTTGCCTATAGACTTCATAAGATGAGTTGATGAACATGTTTAGATATGCTTTTTGAGATTATATTGCATATGAGCTCCATGAGATTGTGTAGAGCATTGCTTTTGAGCTGGAGATGATAGTTCCTCCTTGAACATGAGAAATGTTAATATTTCATTGAGTATTTTAAGCTTATAGTGCATTGAGTATGTTGAGCTTGGAGATAATGTTTCCTCTTTAGTTGTGTGCATTTTTATGTGTTGCATGCATGATGGGCTGCAGTCTAAAGTTGTTTCCTTTGAGATGTGTCTAGAACGTCATTCGAGGACGAATGATCCCAAGGAGGAGATAATGTAACATCTCGGATTCAAAATAGAGGATAGCATTATAGAACTTCAAGGTGCCACCCCACAAGGACCACCTATAGGTCAATGGTGAAGCACCAAGAAAACTGCACAAAAATAGTGAACAACGCCAGGACACACGCCCCGTGGATAGGTCCACAGCTCATGGTTGGGGGAGTCGTGGATGTCTCAGAACTCTCTGACCACGAATGATGCTTGACCAGGACGGACCGTAGTTCCATCCAGGTCCGTCAGTTGGGGTCTCATGGGTCAGGCTGGGACAGTTAAATTAGGGACGTATGGGTCTTTTCCATTTTTAATTAAATCAATATGGTGTCGTTTTGCCTAAGTCTATACCACCTATATAAGCATTTTTAACCCCCAATGCTCCTCATTTAAGTCACTCTCTCAAATCCCAAAAGAAAACCCAAAACTCCTCTAAAACATTCTCTCTCTAGAAGTTGGAAGAAGAAGGAAGAAATTGGAGCTTGGTTAAGATCAAGTCTCTCAATCTTCAAGATTTTCTCTCAATCTTCAAGATTTTATGGAAATTGTGACTAAGGTATGATGGCTTTTCATCCATGGGATCCTTCCTCCCATGGACTCCCATAGAATTCCATAATATGAAGAAGAATTTCCCCAATTCTAGTTAGGGATTCTTCCAATGTTCTGGGTTATGATGAATGTTGATCTAATTGAGTAGATTATGATTGTTTATAATTGAATTGATAGAATTTCATGTGTTTAGGATGAAAATACATGTACCCATGCCTATCCTATGAACCTAGGGTAGAATTAATATGATTTGGGTTTATGCCATGAAGGGAAACTTTGTGGGTTAGATATCTTCTCATAAGATTGATGAAGTATGATAAGAATTGCTTGAGATTGAAGCATATATAATGAATATGATGTTAATTTCTTGAGAGTAAATCATAGATGATGATCATAAGATGTAGTGCTTTAAGAGTAGAGCCTTATGAATTGTTGATTATTAATGCTATGGTGTGGATGAGATACTTCCCATAATGAATTCATAAGCAGGATTGTATGAATGTGAAAGGTTTACTCACATGAATGATTCTAGGTTGAACAGACTGGTCACCTAAAATGAATCTAGATTAAAATGCTTAATGAATGATAAGGTTAGAGGTGACTACCCATTACCTCCATGTGTTAAGGATATGAGGCGATTCCCATACTCTTTCGAATTGAACAAGAGGTGAGTCCCACATTCTTACTATGATGAATGGACATGGAGGCGAGTACCCATGTTTCTTATGATGAGATTGTGGAGGCGAGTACCCTCAACCCTAAATAAGTAAGGCAAGAGGGGAATACTCATTAGACTTTGTAAGTTAGGTAAAGAGGTGAATCCCCATATCTTTAAAAGTATGTATGAACGATATGATTATGTTGTAAATAATGAATATCTTGGATTGTTGCTTGATATGCCTTCCATGAGGTAAGTTGACTAGAGGCGGATGACCCAAGTCATGACAAAGGCTAAGTAAGGTTGCTTGAGAAGTACTCATTTCTTATTATTATGTTGGTTTATGGACATTGATTATGCTTATGGTTTGTATTGACTAACCATGATGTTTATGTTAGCTATCATATTTAGTACATTCTTGTACTAACGCATACTCTTGCCTACATTCTTATCAAATGTAGGGTCCGGCGATATTGATTCTCATGCTCGTGGCTAGCTTTGTTGTTGATCAAGGAAGTGAAGATTTGGTGAGTCCTCATTGTGTTCGAGGATGTGATCAAATATGCTTTTCTTTATGTCTTGGACTATTGTATGGGGTGTGACCCAAGACTTTATTCATGTTGTTTAGGTGGTTTGAGACAATTATGTTAGACTTCCGCTCGTTTTATAAAAGACTTTGATTATGTTGAGAAGTTTTAAGTTCCTGCTCATTTCTATTACTTTATGTTATGATATGCTAAGTGGCTTGTATGAGGCCTCTTGGGGTCTTATACGCCTTGTTACATCTAAGGGGTACCCCTGGGTCATGACATATGTTGAACAAATTCTCAAAGAAGTTCTTCTCAATGTGCATTACATCCAGATTATGCCGAATGAGATTGGTACTCCAATATGGCAAATCCCAAAATATGCTTCTCTTCTTCCAACCAAAAAACTTACTAATATGACAATTAATAATATCATCCCCAAGTTCTGTTGCCTTTTTTAAGTCCCAGTTCTTCTATCTCTTTTAAAACATATTCACCTGACCGTAATGGGGTAGGCTGCATGATTACTACTCTGTTCTTTCTAAATGAGATCTTATCCTTTTTGTATGGATGATCTAATGGCAGAAACTTACGGTAGCTGTCAAACCAGGACTGCTTACCACATTTTGTCAAAGTAAAAGCATCAGAATTCTCCATACAATATGGACTTGCTAGCCTACCTGCAATACTCCACCCAGACAACATCGAATATGCAGGAAAGTCACTGATTGTGCACATTAAAGCAGCTTGCATTTTTAAAAAAATTCTTCTTAGAGATATCATATGTGTTGACACTTATATTCCATAGATTCTTCAACTCAGCAATCAAAGGCTGCAAGAAAACATCTAGTTGCTACTTAGGATTCGTTGGTTCAGTAACTATAATAAACAAAAATAAATAGTGATCTTTTCATACACATCCAAGGAGGCAAGTTGTATGGTGTCACAATTATTGGCCAAGATGAATATTGTTTTCCTGATTTCCCAAATGGTTGAAACCCATCAGTCGATAGCCCCAGTCTAACATTACGACTTTCCTCTGAAAAATATGGATGCATCTTATCAAAGTGCTTCCACGCAGGTGCATCTGAACAATGACACATCATACCTCCCTCAACATCATGTTTAGCGTGCCATCGCATGTGTGACGCTATTGCTTTGGAAGCATACATTCATTGCAATCATGGAGTAAGAGGAAAGTAATACAATTATTTGAATGGTACACGATTTTTTTTAAATAGATCTTTAAATTGTAGGCTTGTACCTAGGATCATTATAAAACTTGCAATTTATAAGTTCACTATCCTCTCCCCAGTAAATCATGCAAGCATAGACACAAGTATGAATTTTCTCAACTGGCATATTCATTCCCCTCATTAACTTTTTAGTTTTGTAGAACTTTTTCAGCATCACATTATCAAGAGGAATCATCTCATTCACATATTGACAAATGTCATCAAAACATCTTTCAGAGAGGTGGTGTTCAGCCTTCATATGCAACAAACGAGCAACAACGGATAATTTTAAGTCTGTTTCGCAACTAGACCACACTTCTTAATTTTGCAAAATCAATCATATCATAAAAACGTTGAGCATCAGGATTAGGTAATTATTCCATATCATCTGGAACAAATGTGGGACCAGCAGCCTCATGAACCATTCTATGGTATGACGTAGTTGGTCTAGGATCATCTAATTCCCTAATATCCACTGGCAAGTTATTCATAGTATGATCCAGCTGTGCATTCTTTCATCTTGATCTATATTTCTCACAACTTCATTTTCTCCATGCAAGTACCGTACTTGATATCCCGGTAAAAACCTTCTTTTAATAAATGTACATTGATAGTATGAACATATTCAGAGTTTCTATTCTTACATTACTTTCGGTTACATGGGCACCTTAGTCTCTCGCCATCCCTCCCTTCTGGATGACTCATAGTGAATTCGATAAATTGGTGTACACCGCTTACAAGTTCATGATCATATAGACCTTTGGTTAATCTTTTGTACATCCATTGACAATTTAAACTCATTTTACTTCTAAACCTTCTTTTCTGATAATGTGAGAAGGGTAAATAGTGAAAAAAAAAGCATGCAAAATTGAAAATATGAATTTACAGTATAATAGAAAATAGAACAGAGAAGAATGTTGTTTGTTTGAACTTTGAACTGGAACTCTTTTTTTTACATAAAGTATGCAAGTTGTATATATAAACTAAATAATAACCTTTTCTCTTAAAACAACTCCAACAATTTCCTATTCAAATAAATAGCTAATCTGATATCATTCCTAAATAACGGAAACTGGAATATTTGACTAGGACAACTTAAATAACCATTTAAAACAGTAATAGAAAACATACGAAAATCGTTAATTTTTAACAAATAGCATTACAATTATAAATTTTTTGAATAGTTATAAAGGGTGCAATTTATAATCAAGCCAGCAAGCTAAATGTTTCTACTCAAGCTTCTCTATTTAGTAGGTTAATTTTATCAATACTTCATTAAACTGGGGAATGGAGAACATATCTCTTTCTGGAAAGAAAAGTGGTTAGGACAGAGTCTAAAAGATGAATTCTCATATCTTTTTCTAATCGCCAACAATCAAGAATCTACTATTTCTCAGTATTGCAAAGAAAAATCTTTAACCCCACATATCATAAGGGAGATTCTCGACTATGAATTTTTTTTATCTCGACTACCTTGTATGAAGCTGTAACACTCCGAAAAATGGTAGACTAAACTAGAACTAAAACTAGAGGGTAAGACTCAAGGAGGTGGGCAAGGGCCAAAGGAGAGGAACAAAATAGTCCACTCTCCTCTAGACACTGCCTTAGTGACTACGACCACCCCCACGACTTGTGGTAGGGACCATGGATTGTGGTGTGGCTCGTGGTAGCCTAGGCAGGGTGATCCCGAATAACTGCCCAAAACAGGCTCTCCTTCACGAGCCACTTCATGGCTTGTGGTGAATACCATGGCTAGTGGAAGGCTCGTGGAGAAGAGTTGGGCATGTGAGGGTGGCAACCAAGTGGTCAAGCCACTGCCTCAAGGTCCACGAGAGGGACCACGGCCAGTGGTCTTGGCCACGGCTCATAGAGCCCTTCGTGAAGATGCCTTGAGCATGTGAAGCTTAAGGCACCAAGTGCCTAGCTACTGCCTCAAAGTCCACAAGTAGGACCATAGCTCGTGGTCGTGACCACGACTTGTGGGGTCCTTGGTGGCACCTGGCCATGGTCACTTAATGAGGGTAAATTAAATCATTTCCTTTTTAAGTCCTATCAAATTGGGGTCATTTTTTATGGTTTTTATACAACTATATAAGGCATTTTAAGTCAAAATACACCTAAACTAAGTCATTTTTACAAATACCCAAATCAAATCAAAAGTTCATCTTCTTCACAATATTTCTCTTTCTAAAACTCAAAGAAGAAAAGGAGTAAAATTAAAGCTAGGGCTTAAAGATTCAAGGAGATTTCACTCAAATTCATTGAGGAATCACTACTAAGGTATGGTTGTCTTTCATCCTTGGATAATTTCCATCCAAGGAGTCCCTCCAAATTAAATTTCAAAACTAGTAGATTCCCCAAAGTTAAGGTTTATCTTTATTCTTGTGGGTTCTTTCTAAAAACATTTTTAATGGTTGATTTATGATGGATTATGATTGAATTGATGATTTATGATGAAATTCCCCCAAGAACCCATGAAATCCCTAATTTGCCAAATTTGGATCTTATGATGTGAATTGTTGATTATAGTCGGATTGATATGAGATTATGCTTATTATAGTTGGTTTCTTGAATCATGTTATCAATCATCTCTATTTTAGCAATTGTGGATGTTTTGATAGCTTATGTCCTTGAAAGCCAAGATATGTGAATTATGCATGACTATGAGGGCTATGTAAGGGCCATAACAACAATTTGAGAGTAAAGTGAATATAATCATGATTTAGTTATTGTTGTGCTGGGTTGCTAATTCTCATGAATACATTTATGTATGAATATGATATAATGTGAAAGGTTTGTCACATATGATTACTCTATGATTGGAAGACCAGTCTCACCTAATGAATCTATGAGCTTTAGCATGAGTTATGTTGGTTTTATTGTCAAGACATTCATCCATAATTTTCAATTTAAGTCAATACATAATATGAACTCAATGGGAATTATGCTTAGCACTGAGCGTATATTGTGAATGACTTGAGAGCTCTTCTATTAGTAGAGGGCGAGTTTCTAGAAGAAATCTCTTGAGATGGAAGCTCCTCCGTTAGTAGAGGGCGATTTTCTAGTAGCAACTTCCTTATCCCATAACAATGTGCCCGCATAGGTCTTTTATCTAGTGGATCCACCTAAGCTAAGAGTGTGGTTCTACCTTAGGCAAGTAGGACAACCCATTTTCGGTGTTAGGTAGACATCGGATTCCATGTTAGCTCACAACTATGTCGGTTAAGGCTTAATCCGTAAATATGTTAATATGAACAAGAAGATGATATATAGATTAATCAGGAAGCTTTACTTAGTATGAGTAGGGATATGGGACCTTACTCATGCATTGCACAAATAAACTTTGAAGGTACTTATGATATGTTGCCACTATGAGATGATGATTTATGCATTTTGATATGGTTTCTGACTTATGATTTACAATGTATGCATGATGAGTTCAAACTTGGTAAAATGCATGGTTTTAAACCAAAATGTCCTTTTTAGCATATTTCAATGATTTATTACATGGCTAACATACTTAGTGCATTTTTGTACTAATCCATATTTCTTCTACATTTTTCTATAACTGTAGGTCATGGTTCTTCACGTGATATCCTTCTTGGTCGAAGCTTGAATTGACTATTGTCCTTGCTTATTGGTGAGTCCTCATGGTTCGAGGATGGATGATGATTCTCTAGTTTCTTTTCTTGTATTTTCATTTGAGAACTATGTTGTTAAGGGTTGTGTCCCTATTTGAGACTTCGATTGTATTAGATGGCTAAATGAAAAATGTCTAGAGTTCCACTTTGCTTTTATGAAAAAAAATTTAAGACTTGTAAAAATGTCTTTTTACTCTTCATTGTTCTTTACTTATGTGATGATATGCTAGGTGGCTTACATAGTGCCTTTAGGGGAACTGTGTTCCTTGTTACGTCTAGGGGGTACCCTTGGGTCGTGACAAATTTGTTAATCAGAGCAAAAGGTTTAGAATGATTCTAGGATGATGTCTCATAAGCCACGTCAAGTAGATTTTTGTTCATAAGTGTGAAGCGCACCACATTGATGAATGAGAGGATGTAAGATGTTAGGAAGTTACAATTCTTTCATTACTCTTATGTAATGCGTTTGAGTTTAACTCTATAAGAGTCCCTCTCATAATCCTTCTCTTGTGTCTTCATGAAATAAATACACGAAGGGCTAACGCAAGAAGGGTGGAAGAGGAGAATGTGAATCAAGGAGTTCCTCAAGGTAATCAATCTCTTCAAGGTAACCAAGCCCCGACTAATCCTACGGCTATGATGGATGTGGAGGTTAGGTCACCCCTTGTAACATTGGCTCAAGCTATGACGGCCCAAGCCAATAGAGATGTTGGGCCCCAATGTGAACCCTAATGTGAATACCATCACTTCTAGATTGATGGATTTTACAAGGTTTAACCCTCTCGTGTTTCTTGGTTCCAAGGTAGGAGAGGATCCTCAAGAATTTGTGGAAGAGGTTTACAAGATAATTGATGCCATGGGGATGACTTCAATAGAGAAAGAGGAGCTAGCCTCTTATCAATTGAAGGATGTGGCCCAAGTATGGTATACTCAGTGGAAGAAGAATAGGCTGGTAGGAGCGGGTCTCATAGATTGGGAGGTGTTGAAGAAGGCATTCCTTGATAGGTTATTTCTCCAAGAGATGAGGAAAGTTAAGGTGGATGAATTTATCAACCTTCGTCAAGGAAGTATGAGTTTCCAAGAGTATTCTCTAAAGTTTACCTAATTGTCCAAGAATGCTCTGGCAATGGTGGAAGATCCTAGGGATGAGATGAGTATGATGGGTGTATCCAAGGTGGTAAGAAAATAATGTCGTACGGTAATGCTCCTTCATGATATAGATATCTCGCGTCTAATGGTGTATGCCCAACAAATGAAATATGAGAAACTCCAAGGTAACAATAGTGAAGTGAAAAGGGATAGAACCGGTGATGGAAATTCTCCAATGCTAAGTCCGATGGACAAGGTCGATGAAGGATCAAGCAAAGATTCTCCAACCAAGGCTCCTCTAGTGCTCCCCTAAGGGCCAACAATGATAGGGTTTCCAACCTTAAACCACAAGGGGGTAATAGTGGTGGTTCTTATGTTGCTAAGCCTAATTGTGCTAAATGTGGTAGAAAATATGAATTTAAATATGTAAGGACCCATAAAATGAATAGGTGCAACTAGAGCCTAACTAGTGTGTGTTTGAGTTGTTGTGGGGTTTCATGTGGTAGAATTTTGTCCCGAGCTTAGGTTGAGGGTTTTAGGGCTTAAACATCAAGGTATGACTCCCCAAGTACCACCCTAGGGGTCCTTGAGGACGACCCTAAAGACCCCCCAAGACCCCAAAGAAACTAAAACTGCCCAAAAATGTTATGACCTATGGAAGGGGACCTACGCCCGATAGGTCCATCCACGGCCCGTTGATGGCCTCCGTAGGTCAACGCCCCCAAAACCAAGTTGCAGCCATGGAACATGAAATGAAAGCATGGTCTGTGACCCCATCCATGGTCCGTGGGTGGGGGTGTCGTGGGTGGCACCTGCTTGCTGTCCAAAGTCGGCCAAGTGAGGGGTTAGTTTGGTAAATTATTTAATTAGTTAGTTGAGTTAATGGACGGTTATTATTGGTTTATTAAGATATTTTAAGGTTTTTTAAAGTATTAAAACACCTTTTCAACTCATTATTTCAAAACACAAAATATAAACCTTCCCTCCTCTCCGAAAGTTCTCTCTCTAGAAACCTCCATTGGAGGTCAAGGATTCAAGCTTTCAAGCTCAAGACCTCACCATTTTCACTCAAGTTTTGTGGAGTTCTTCCCTAAAAGGTATGGTAGTCTTCATCCTTGACTTAGTTTCTTTCAAGGAGCCAATTTCAATAGTGATTTCAAGTCTCCAAAGTTCCCCAAAAACCCTAGTTTTCAATCTAAGCAAGGGTTCAATTCCAAAACTATTTCAAAATCTTTTATATGATGAATTATGAACAGAATGTTGAATTAATGATGAATTAATATGATTTATCCTATGAAGACATGTTTTCCCCCAAATTCTTAAGTTGTGAATTATGATTGGGAATGGATTGATCATGAAAGAATGTTGAATTGTTTATGTTTATATTGAATTAGTTATTGAATCATGTTAATTCCCTTAGCTATTGTAGTATCTTAGATGTTTGGGTTGTGATTGATGTATGGCCTTGGAGGGGAATTTCATGAAGAATCTATGAAGGATCATGATGTGAAGTATATCTGTGTGATTTCAATTATAGTATTATGATCATGTTTAGATGGAATTATGTTAGTATTGAAAGCATATTCTCAACTTAACACTTATGAATGATGAGGTTATATGTGAAAGGTTATTCTCACATACACACACTCATGAATGACTAATCAATGAAGTTTCTATGATTATGTTAATGATGATGAGTCGATTGAAAGGCAATTCTCAATTGTACTCTAATGAATAATAACGACATGTTGTGAAAGGAATTTCTCACAATATGGGGATTCTTAGGTGAAAGGCTATTCTCATCTTTGAATTTATGAGCTATCCAATGAATGAATATTGGAATGGGATGGATGCTCATCTGTGATTTGAGGGGGAGTATCTAGTAACAATCCCAATATCCCATTTTAATGAATGTTGGGTTTGAGATAGATACTCATCCGTGAGTTGAGGTGGGGTATCTAGTAACAACCTTTTATCCATAATGAACTAAAGTAATGAATGTTAAGTACTCCGTGGGGATTAATGCTAAGCACCGAGTGGATATAGCTTGAGATGGGTGCTCATTTGTGAGTTGAGGCGGGGTATTTAGTAGCAATCTCTTGAGATGGATACTCATCTCTGAGTTGAGGTGAGTATCTAGTAGCAATCTCCCTATCCCATAAACTATGTGCCCACATAGGTCTAGCTAGTGGATCAACTTAAGCTAAAAACAATGGTCCTACCTTAGGCAAGTAGGAATCCCTTATCCGGTGAGGGTGACATCTGGATTCCATGAATTGCTCACATGGTCTATCTCAGTTAAGGCTTAGCCCGACAAAGAATGTTAATTAACTATGGCTTCTCAAGAATGAACTACTTAGCGTGGGTGGTAGTATAGGATGTCATCCATGCATTGCACAAGTAGGCTTTGAGAGGGGTTATGGTGTGTTCCTTATTAATATTAAGTATAATGAATGCTGGTCTAATGTCTAATGAATGAAGGTGCTCTTAATGAAGTTAATGAAGAATGTTGACTTATATGCTTAAATGAGATGATGCATACTATACTTGGATTGTATTATGAGTTACTTCTTTGTCATGATTTATTGAATATGAATGTGCGTTGTCTATGGTGGCTTCAAAGGAGTACATAGTGTGAGGAGTAGTATGGGATGCTACTCATACATTTCATAAGTATGACTTAGGGTTTCCCTAGATAATGGTCCTTCATGTGTTGATATGACTTGTGAAATGTTTATGTCTCTTATGTATAAGTATTGTGTAAAGATGGAAAGGATGAATGGTAAGTTCACTTTTGGGGACCTTGATGTGGTACTTAGTGTGGATGGTGGTATGGGACGCTATCTATACATTGCACAAAGTATAGCTTGAGGGCTACTTGAGGTGAAGGCTTAATGTGAAGGTAATGGTTTACATGTTGATTATGATCTAATGTGATGAAATGACTTGTATGTTGGTTATGTTTGTGTATTAAGCCTCTTATACTCATGTTCATGAAGGTTTTCTCAAATTGGCATAAAGCATGATTTTCAAAGAAAATGTCATTTTTAAACATGGGTTTTGCATGGCTATCATACTTAGTACTTTTTGTGGTAACCCATATTTCTTCATTCTTACCAAAGTGTAGGGTTTGGAGATTTGATGTCCTATACTTGGAAAATAGGTTTCTAAGGAGCTTGGAGTTGAAGATATGATGAGTCCTCATAGTTTGAGGACAAACCTACTAGTTCCCTTATGTCTTTTGTTTATGTTTAGAGCTTTTGTATGGGCTATGTCCCAAAGTTGTATTCAAAGTATTAGATGGTTTGAGACATAGTATAGAAAGTCTTCCGCTTGTTTTTATGAAAAATTACTTTGATTGTAAAGAAAAGTTTTAATTCCGCCTTATTTTCCTATGTTCTTATGTTCAAGAATGCTATGAGGCTTGTATGAGACCCCTTCGGGGTCGAGTACGCCGTGTCACATCTAGGGGGTAGCCTTGGGTCGTGACAAAATACTTAGTTGGCTCGGATGGGTGCTACAGTTGTTGAAAGCGTGGCCACAAGATGAGAGATTGCCCAACACTTGCGGCAAGAAAGGAGGGCAAGCAAGGTTCTCCCAGAGCTTCAAACTCCAATGCTCAAAAGCAAAACTGCTTTTATGCTCTTCAATCCCAAGGTGACCAAGAGAGCTCTATGGATGTGGTGAACGGTACGTTACAAGTATTTTCTATTGATGTATATGCTTTGTTAGATCCCAGTGCTACTTTGTCCTTTGTTACACCTCTTGTGGCTATGATGTTTGAAATACTCCCTGGAGTGTTAGTAGAACCTTTTTTGGTCTCTATCCCGGTTGGTGACTCGGTAGTGGCAAAAAGAATCTGTAGAAGTTGTCCTATTTCTTTGTCTCACAAAGTTACCTTAGTGGATTTGGTAGAGTTAGACATGCTAGATTTTGATGTGATTTTGTGTATGGATTGGTTGCATGCATGCTATGCCTCTATAGATTGTAGGACGCGGGTTGTTAAATTCCAATTCCCAAATGATTCTATTTTAGAGTGGAAAAGGGGAAATTCTATCCCTAGAGGTGAATTTGTTTCTTGTCTCAAAGCTAGGAAAATGATCTCCAATGGGTGCATTTACCATCTTGTTAGGGTGATGAATGTTGAGTCTGAAACCCCATCTCTCAAGTCGGTCCTCGTGGTGAATGAATTTCCGAAAGTGTTTCCCGATGACTTGCCCGGCATTCCTCCCGAGCGGGAAATAGATTTTGGCATTGACCTTTTGCCGGATACGCAACCTATCTCCATACCTTCATATAGAATGGCTCCGGCCGAGTTGAAAGAGTTAAAAGAGCAATTGAAGGATTTTCTAGATAAGGGCTTTATCCGACCGAGTATCTCTCCATAGGGTGCTCCAGTGTTGTTTGTTAGAAATAAGGATGGGCCTCTTAGGATGTGCATCGTCTACCTCCAATTGAACAAGGTAACCGTTAAGAATAAATACCCCCTTCCGAGAATCAATTTCTTGTTTAATCAAATCCAAAGGGCTAGTTACCTCTCAAAAATTGACCTTCGTTCGGGCTACCACCAACTTAGGGTAACAAAGAATGATATACCCAAGAAAACTTTTAGAACTAGGTATGGGTACTATGAGTTTCTTGTGATGTCATTTGGTTTAACTAATGCCCCGGCGGCATTCATGGACCTAATGAATAGGGTGTTTAGACACTACCTTGATATGTTTATGATTGTATTTATTGATGGTATCTTGATCTATTCAAGGAGTGAGACTGATCATATGGACCATTTGAGGATTGTATTGCAAGTCATTAAAGACCACCAATTATATGCGAAGTTTAGTAAATGTGAGTTTTGGTTGAGGTTCGTAGCCTTCCTTGGTCATATTGTGTTGAGCAAGGGTATTGAGGTAGATTCTAAGAAGACGGATGCGGTCAAGAGTTGTCCTAGACCTCTAACTCCTTCCGATATTACAAGTTTCTTGGGTTTTGCTGGTTACTATAGGAGGTTTGTTGAGGGGTTTTCCTCCATTGCTTCTCCATTGACGGCCTTGACTAAAAAGAAAGCTAAATTTGAGTGGTCGAAGGCTTGTGAGAAAAGCTTCCAAGAGTTGAAAGAGAGGCTTACTTCCACTCCGGTGTTGACCTTACCGGAGGGTACCGATGGGTTTGTTGTTTATTGTGACACCTCTAGAGTGGGATTGGGGTGTGTCCTCATGCAACATGGTAAAGTGATTGCCTATGCTTCAAGGCAACTTAAGGTACATGAGAAGAATTACCCGACCCATGATCTTAATTTAGCGGTTGTTGTGTTTTCTTTGAAAATATGGAGACATTACTTGTATGGGGTTCATGTGGATGTTTTCACCAATCACAAGAGTCTTGAATATGTGTTTAGCCAAAAAGTCTTGAACCTCAGACAAAGAAGGTGGATATAACTTTTGAAGGATTATGACATGAGTGTCATTTACCACCCCGACAAAGCTAATGTTGTAGCGAATGCACTTAGTAGATTGTCCATGGGTAGTGTGGCTCACATAGAGGATGAAAAAAAAGATTTGGTCCATGATGTGCATAGGTTGGCTCGGCTAGGTGTGCAACCAGTGGATTCCACCAAGGGTGGTGTCATGGTTCGTAATGGCTCTGAATCGTCCTCTGTGGTTGATGTGAAGTCTAAACAAGACCTTGTTCCTATATTAATGGAGTTGAAAGAGTTGGTACTCAAGAAGTCCGTTGAGGCTTTCTCCCAAGGGGGAGATGGGGTACTTAGGTACCAAGGTCGATTATGTGTTCCGGATGTGGATGGATTAAGGGAGAAAATTTTAGAAAAGGCTCATGGTTGTAGGTATTCTATTCATCCGGGAGGCACCAAGATGTACCGTGATCTACGGGAAGTCTATTGGTGTAATGGTATGAAAAAGGATATTGTGGGATTTGTAGCCAAATGTCCTAATTGTCAACAAGTTAAGGTTGAGCACTAAAGGCCAGGAGGCTTTTTGCAAGATATACCAATTCCCACTTGGAAGTGGGAGGAAATTAATATAGATTTTACTGTGGGTTTGCCTCGTACTCGAAGGCAACATGATTCTAGTTCGGTGATTATGGATTGAATGACAAAATCAGCCCACTTTATTCCCGTTAATGTATCTAACTCGGCTGAAGACTATGCCAAGTTTTATATAAGAGAGATAGTGAAGTTGCATGGAGTTCCTCTATCTATCATTATGGATCGGGGTACACAATTTACACCTCACTTTTGGAAGTCCTTCCAAAAAGGGCTTGGCACTAAGGTGAAGTTTGGCACCGCTTTCCACCGTCAAACGGATGGTCAAGAGGAATGTACCATTCAAACCTTAGAGGACATGTTGAGGGCATGTGTTATAGATTTTAAAGGTACTTGGGATGACCACTTGCCCTTGATAGAATTTGCCTACAATAATAGTCACCACTCAAGTATCGGTATGGCTCCTTTCGAAGCCTTGTATGGTAGGAGATGTAGGTCTCCAGTTGGATGGTTTGAAGTAGGTGAGATTGCTCTTATTGGTCCTGAGTCGGTTTATAAAGCTATTGAGAAGGTTCGGCTCATTAGAGAGAGGTTGAGAACGACTCAAAGTAGACAAAATCTTATGCCGATGTGAGAAGAAGGGACCTAGAATTTGAAGTTGGTGATTGGGTCTATTTGAAAATCTCACCCATGAAGGGTGTGATGAGGTTTGGCAAGAAAGGGAAACTTAGTCCCTGATATGTAGGCTTATATCAAATTTTGAAGCGTGTTGGATGTTGCCTATGAGTTGGAGTGCCAAATGAGTTGGCCCCGGTTCATCTGATATTTCATGTTGCCATGCTTAAAAAGTGTATTGGGGATCCGGTGTCCATTATTCCTTTAGAAGGGTTAGGAGTTGATGAAAGTCTTTCCTATAAAGAGGTCCTGGTAGAGATCCTTGACCGGCAAGTCAAGTTATTGAGAAACAAAGAAGTAACTTCCGTGAAGGTTTTATGGAGAAATCATTTAGTTGAGGGTGCTACTTGGGAAGCCGAGGCCGATATGAAGTCCTGATATCTTCATCTCTTTCCTTCTACTCCTATTCAATCTTGAGGTAAATAGTCCCTCTTGAGTTTGTGTTTGGGGGTCATCTGTGTTATATGAGTTTTTCCATGATTTTTTATGTTATGCATATTCTTGATGAAATTCATGTTTAGTAGGAAAATGAGTTTTCATGAAAAGTGTTCCTCATGTTGTTGTGCATATTAGTATGAGTTGTCTATTTGACTTCATGAGATGTGTTGATGAAACTGCTTGAGTATGCTTTTGAGAGTATTAGCATATTGGCTCAATGATGTTGTGCTGAGCATTATTTTAGATGCAGAAGGTAGTTCCTCCTATGAATATGAGAAATATTGAGTTTCATGCATAATGGGTAGATAGAAGTAGTTCCTACTCCCTTGAAAATGCATTGAATATGTTCTGAGAAGGAGTTGATGTGTCCTTTTAGAATTGTGCATTATTTTTATGTTGCATGCATGATGGGCTGCTAGTCTTGAGTCTTTACTTCCGTAAAGTGTCTAGATCGTCATTCGAGGATGAATGTTCCCAAGGGGGAGATAATGTAACACTCCAAAAAATGGTAGACTAAACTAGAACTAAAATGAGAGGGTAAGAGTTAAGGAGGTTGGCAAGGGCCAAGGGAGAACACCAAAACAGTCCACTCTCCCTTAGACACTGCCTTAGTGACCACGACCACCCCCACGACTCGTGGTGAGGACCACGGATCGTGGTGTGGCTCATGGGAGCCTAGGTAGTGTGCTCCCCAAAATCTGCCCAAAACAGGCTCTCCTTCACTAGCCACTTCATGGTTCGTGGTGAAGACCACGACTCTTGGGAAGGCTCGTGGAGAAGAGTTGGCGTGTGAGGGTGGAAACGAAGTAGCCAAGCCACTTCCTCAAGGTCCACGAGAGGGACCATGACCAGTGGTCTTGACCACGGCTCGTGGAGCCCTTCATGAATATGCCTTGGGCATGTGAAGCTTAAGGCACAAGTGCCTAGCTACTGCCTCGAAGTCCACGAGTGGGACCACAGCTCGTGGGGCCCCCCGTGGCACCTGGGCATGGTCACTTAATGAGGGTTAATTAAGTCATTTCCTTTTTATGTCCTATCAAAGTGGGGTCGGTTTGTATGATTTTTATACAACTATATAAGGCATTTTAAGTCAAAATAGACCTAAAACTAAGTCATTTTCACAAATACCCAAATCAAAAGTTCATCTTCTTTACAATATTTCTCTCTCTAAAACTCAAAGAAGAAAAAAGAAGAGTACAATTGGAGCTTGGGCTTGAAGATTCAAGGAGATTTCACTCAAATTCTTTGAAGAATCACTACTAAGGTATGATACTCTTTCATCCTTGGATAATCTCCATCCAAGGAGTCCCTCCAAATTCAATTTCAAAACTATTATATTCCCCAAAGTTAGGGTTTATCTTCAATCTTGTGGGTTCTTTCTAAAACCATTTTTAATGGTTTATTTATGATGGATTATGATTGAATTGATTATTTATTATTGATTTATGATGAAATTCCCCAAAGAACCCATGAAATCCCTAACTTCCCAAATTTGGCTCTTATCATGTGAATTGTTGATTCTAGAAGGATTGATATGAGATTATGCTTATTATAGCTGGGTTACTTGAATCATGCTATCATTCATGTCTATTTTAGCAATTATGGATGTGTTGATGGCTTGTGTCCTTGAAAGGAAAGATATGTGAATTATGTATGATTATGAGGGCTATGTAAAGGCCATAAGAACACTTTGAGAATAAAGTGAATATGATCATGATTCAGTTATTGTTGTGTTGGGTTGCTAATTCTCATGAACACATTTCTGTATGAATATGATATGATATGAAAATTTTGTCACATATAATGACTCTAAGGTTGGAATACTAGTACCACCTAATGAATCTATGAGCTTTAGCATGAGTTATGTTGGTTTGAGTGTCAAGACATTCATCCATAATTATCAATTTAATTCAAAACTTAATATGAACTCAATGGGAATTATGCTTAGCACCTAGCGTATATTGTGAATGAGATGGGAGCTCCAACGTTTGTAGAGGGCAGGTTTCTAGAAGAAGTCTCTTGAGTTGGAAGCTCCTCCGTTAGTAGAGGGCGAGTTTCTAGTAGCAATCTCCTTATCCCATAACTATGTGCCCGCATAGGTCTTTAGCTAGTGGATCCACCTAAGCTAAGAGTATGGTTCTACCTTAGGCAAGTAGGACAACCCCTTTTCGGTGTGGGGTAGACACCGGATTCCATGTTAGCTCAAATGGTCTATGTCGGTTAACGCTTAATCCCTAAATATGTTAATATGAACAAGAACATGATTTATAGACCGTAGCTACTCAAGAAGCTTTACTTAGTATGAGTAGGGGTATGAGACCTTACTCATGAATTGCACAAGTAGACTTTGAAGGTACTTATGATATGTTGCCACTATGAGATGATGATTTATGCATTTTGATATGGTTTCTGACTTATGATTTACAATGTATGCATGATGAGTTCAAACTTGGTAAAATGCATGGTTTTCAACCAAAATATCCTTTTTAGCATATTTCAATGATTTCTTGCATGGCTATCATACTTAGTGCATTTTTGTACTAACACATATTTCTTCTACATTTTTCTATAAGTGCAGGTCTCGGTTCTTGATGTGATATCCTTCTTGGTCGAAGCTTGGATTAACTATTCTCCTTGCTTATTGGTGTGTCCTCATGGTTCGAGGACGGATGATGATTTTCTAGTTTCTTTTCTTGTACTTTCATTTGAGAACTATGCTATTAAGGGTTGTGTCCTTATTTGAGACTTTTATCGTAATAGATGGCTAAATGAGACAATGTCTAGACTTCCGCTTTGCTTTTATGAAAAATTTCTTAAGACTTGTAAAAATGTCTTTTTACTCTTCATTGTTCTTTACTTATGTGATGATATGCTAAGTGGCTTACCTAGTGCCTTTAGGGGCATTGTGTGTCTTGTTACGTCTAGGGGGTACCTTGGGTCGTGACAGAAGCATGCCTTGCTCAAAACAATCTTAGCAAAATAAAACTGCAGCTTGTAAATGAATGTTATATGTGCCATATGTTGGAGAGTTCTAGGCATCTATTTTTACAGTATAAAGCAGCAACTGGAGGCTCGAGTAGAACTAAGAGAACTCCTCAACCAACATGACAACTATCTAGATTAGGGAAATCCCCTTATCAAGGGAATTCAAAAACAAAATTGCATAATCGATCTTATTTAGGCTACAACCCATGACCACATACTATATAAACAAGCAAATAAAGAATGTCAGAAGATTTACAATTAATCAAATCAAATAAAATGTGAGAATAATCATGATAAAGAATACATATTGTTTAGCCAAAGGATTGTAGAACTGAGAATTCAAGAGTGGTAGATGAATTGCAGATGGCTATATTTGAAACTTTTTAAACATGAAGTGTGAACGTGGGCAACAATTGGAGAAATAAAAAAAATTGAATAGTGGCACAAGTATAGCTCTATATTTTAGGGGGTGGATTATTTTAGCGACAATTTTTTTATTTGGACTACTTTTGCAAAAAATATTAGATTATTATATAATTTTCTTTTACCATAAAATACAAATTGATTCCAAAAAAGTTATAGCTAATCTTTTCAACGATCGGATATGCCATGAAATCATCAATATAAATATAAAAAATTTAAAAAAGGACAAGAATTTGAACATGCATTGGAGTCTACACAACAAGTATCTCAAAACAAAACATGCAATTATTTGAACCAAAAGAGGATGAAAGGGTAACAAGACATGCTGGACACACTAAAATGGTTATTTTTAGCAGAAATCGATGCATCTGAAAGAGCTTGAGTTGCAAACTTAGATGATTTACAGCTGATGTGAACTTTTACTTCATCCGCAGCTTCAATCTAGGTGATTTGTAGATCTCATCACATGTAGCGAGTTGTAGCTCTCCGATTTAGACGGTTTGTAGCTCCAATGTGATGAACTATGAAAATACAATGCTAAATGGATGGAGATTTGCAATTTCCAACCTGATGCAGCAAATTTTCACTTCATCAGCTCCCCGAATTTAGGACGGATGAAGATTTAGAAAGAGATTCAAAAAAGGGCAACCCATCAACTCTTCAAATTTCTTTTGAATGTTAATGATGGAGATTTTGCTTGAAATGAGATTCAAAACAAGCCTTATCTTTGGAATGAGATTTGAAGCCATGGATACCAAAAATTTATCTTCTCCAAGATTAGTCAGCTAAGATGAAGTTTGAAACCCTTCATTACTTATGTGCTCTTTGTTTCACTTATTTCCCTTTTTTTTTAAATTAAATTTGCTGAGCTGAAATGAAGATGAAGACCCTTCATTATTGCTTCTATATTTTCATTTTAAAAATTATACTATTAATAAAGTGCTCCATTAAGTTATGTTTAATGGGGTTTCAAACAATATATATACGGGACTCCATGTCAGCTCAATATATGTCACTTTTTGTAGTTATTTATGTGATAGAGATGGAATTTGAAAAGTTATTCAAATTTTTATATAGTTTTTTAAAATATTTTAAATTGTTAATTAAAACAAATAAATTTAAATAAAATTGTACAGAACGAATGAACAAATTATCATTGTCTAGATACATGAGTTCATGCAAGCACGGACCTAGTATATGTTACTTTATATGTCTCAATATATGACATATACAAAATTTGGAGAGTCAGCCATATTTTTTTTTATTTTTTTTTAAAATTAAGTTACGAAATTTTGAGAGACAAGCAAATAATAATGTATTTTTTTTAAAAGTAAGTTATTAATTATTGTGACTTATAATACTTTTTACATCATTTTCAAATAATTTATGTTACTTTCTTTATCCCAATTTATGTGGCATAAATAGAATTTGGAGAGTCAATTAAATTTAAATATTTTAAATCATTAATTATTATGGTTTATAGTTCTTTTTATATAATTTTTAAATAAGATATGTTATTCTTTTTGTTCCAAATAATGTAACATTAATAAAATTTTGAGAGTCGGATAAACTTTTATATTAGTTTAAAATATTTAGTACTAATGAAAATATTGAAAGTGTATTATCAGTAAAATTTTAAACTCTGGTAATGAAATGTGAAATATCTTAAATTAAGTATTAGTTTATTTTATTTTACATTAAATAATATTTTTTGCTTAAATATAACCAAAGAAATGTAAATAACGTATTACTTCATTTTTTTCAACAATAGAGTGGATCCGGTTAATCCCTAATATCAGCAACTTTTATGCCTTTTTAGTCATTAAAAAAAGCTCAACAATCAATATATTTACTCAAATGTACCGGTGAATGTATTGTAAGAAAATGCAAACGAAGTGGCAAATTAGACTTTCAAAACGTAGTACAATATCAATACAAAGAGACAATGGGAAATTTATTTATTTTTTAAAATCATTATGAACTGCACAACTTTAAAGCAGATTCTACAAATAATAAAGCATACAAAAAGACAGAATTATACAGTAAATAACAGAATTGCCCTTGTCTAGGAAGGAGGCATTAAATGCTTTAATGTAAAAACATTATCTTTTATATTTTATTTTTTATATTATATAGATGATTTATTTTACAAAAAGGCATATAAAAGATCTGATTGTATCTTTAAAAAAGACTTATATTTAGTTAGGAGTAATATTTAATAAAGAGTGATAAACGGTAATAATTTTTTTGGGTGTTGGTCTATTAAATTTAAAAATTAATAAACATTATAAATTGATTGAAGTCAAATTTTGTCGAAACTTAAAAGTTAAAACGCCTAATGACACAAACTGAAAATGAAAGCCACGAAAACTGAACCCACCATCCTATTAGATGAAAAATAATCTTCCAGAGCCAACCGCGCTGACGAAATTCACATCTTAGCATATATACCAAAAATATTGACCAAATTCAAATTTTTGCCAAAAGTTAAAAGTTAAAACACCTAACAACACAAATTGACAGTGAAACCTCAAAACCTAAACCAACCATCCTAGTAGAACCAAAATGACCTTCTGGAGCTAACTGAGTTGACGAAATTCTAATTTGAGCATGTTTACCAAAAAATTGACCAAATTCAAGTTTTGGCCAAAACTTAAAAGTTAAAACGCCTAACGACACAAACTGAAAATGAAATCCTCAAAACCCTAACCAACCCTTCTAATAGACCAAAAATGACCTTCTAGAGCTATCTGTGGTGATGAAATTCTAATCTATTACGACTCGGAAAACTAGTAAGTGAAACTAGAGCCTTATGTGAGAGTTTTTGAGTTTGATGTGCGGTTTAGAAGTGTAAAATGTTTTTCCGAACTTAGGTTGAGGGGTTTATGGGTTAAACATAAAGGTACGACCCCCCAAGGACCAACCAAGGGTCCTTGAGGGGGACCTTAAAGCCTAACCCCCAAGAACCCAAAATCTGCCAAAAGGCAGCCTATCCACGAAAGAGCACCCACGATCTGTGGGTGGATCCACGCCCGGTAGGTGGGGGTCGTGGGTCAAGGCTGGATGTTCCCCCAATTGTCCACTCTCTGACCTTGACCTACGGACAGTAGGTTCACCTACGGTCCGTAGGTCACAAAATCATGGGTTACACCTCAAGGCTGCCAAGTCTCGGCCAAGTAGAGGGTGTTTTAGGAAATTCCAAATTAGTTAGTTAATTAATGGGGTCGATTTATATTGTTTATTTAGACATATTTAAGTACTTTAAATTCATTAACCACCCCTTTACAATTCATAATTCCCAAACCCAAAATAGTAACCAACTCCTCTCCAAATAATTCTCTCTAATACCTCCATTGAAGAAGAAGAAGAGGTCAAGGTCTAGGGTTTAAGAACTCAACTTTTCCACTCAATTTCGTGAGGAAGCTTCAATTAAGGTATGGTAGTTTTGATTCATAGTTAACTTTTCATCCATGAAGTCCTTAAACCTTCAATTTCAATGTTGGAAATTCTCTTTTCATTCTAGGTCATGGATTCTTTAACAAAACGTTTTCAATGGTTTAATTATCATATATTAAGATTGAAGTGCTGTTTTATGGTGGTTTTAAGATAAAATCCAGCATGAATCCATGATTTTCCATAACCCTAATTTATGACTATGTGATGTGGGTGAATTGTAGTTAGATGAATACTATCCAATTGTTCTTGTAATGGTTTAGTTACTTGAATTATGTCATTATTCATGCCTAAATTGTAGTAATTCTAGGTGTATTTGTGAATTATGATTCATCGCCTTGAAGGGCAAGTTATGAAGAATGATGTATAATCATGATGCTTATGTATATGCTTTGTGATTTCAATAAAAGCAATGTGATCATGACTACAATGCAATTGTGATATTGTTGAAAGGTTATTCTCAATTATACACTTGTGAATGATGATGATATGTTGTGAAAGGTTTCTTCATGTAATGATATACCTTGAATTGGTAGGCTTAGGGCATCCTCTTCTTGTGTAATTTAGAGTGATCTTGATTGATGTACATTGAATTGGTAGGCTTAGGGCATCCTCTTCTTGTGTAGCTAAAGTATCTTGACTTAATGAACATTATTTTGGTAGGCCTAATGGTGGTAGCCCTTTCATATCTGATTAAAGAAGTATTCTAAGGCTCTTTCTGGAACCGGCAGACCTAATGGTGGTAGCCCTTTCATGATAGGTCTATGAACTAATGTAATGATGAAACTTGAATCGGTAGACCTAATGGTGGTGTCCCTTTCATGAGGATTCAATGAGCTATCCTAATAATGTACCTTTAATAGGTAGACCTAATGGTGGTGACCCTTTCATATGTGTAAGAATGTACTTTGGGTCGGTAGACCTAACGGTGTTAGCCCTATCAAGTATAATAATGTTAATGAGAATGAACTACTCTATGGGAATTTAAACCTTAGCACCAAGCGGATATTGTAAGGTGGAAGCTCCCCCCATGTTAGGTTGGGTTTCTATGAACACCTTTCTTATCCCATAACTATGTGCCCACATAGGTTATTAGCTAGTGGATCCACTTAAGCTAAAATGTTACCGATCCTACCTTAGGAAACTAGACCAACCCTTTACGGTGTGGGACAGACACCAGATTCCATGATTTGCTCACATGGTCTATGTCTGTTAGGGCTTATTCCCATCGTGTGAGTTATGTGCTATGGTTACTCAAGAGATTCTATAAAGTGTGGGTGGTAGTATGGGATGCCATTCATGCATTGCACGAGTATGCTTTGATCTTGCCTTGCCTAGTTGTCCCACGACCCTCCTCTACGGGGCATCACTCATCCTACAGTCCGTAGATGATTCTTTTCAGCATTAGCCTCAGCTACATCTTCATCTTTTCACGCTTGAGTTTATTTCCTGAAATTACAACAAAAAACTCATAAAAATAACACAAAAATGCCTTAGACATTCACAAATCCTAAATGAAACGTATCAATAATACCGTAAACTCACGGTACATCAACATCCTCAACTTAAAATCGTTGTTTGTCCTCAAGCAACACATTATGACTCTAAACGACACTTGTACAGAAGCAAACAACTTCAGCTCAAGTAATCACATGGATCTTCATCCCGACTCTTATTTTGAGTGCAACTTTGTTCTATTAGACTCAAACAAGCTAATTTGTGCGGATCCAAACATGACAATGACTGACCAAGCAACACAAACCTCCACAGTTTTACTATCACCAAGGTACCAATTTTTCTGATAATATAACTAGTGCCCTTACTTCAAACGAACTCCTTCTTCACACACTGAATGTTATTCTTAGTACATGGAGTTATTCAACACTCACACTCAGAAATAATTTCAAGTACAGTTTGTGTTCAATGCCATAGGCTTTCCCTTATTTTCACTGCTTAGACTCTCCTCTAGGATCACTATAGGGCTTTCTTGGCCTGTAACGTAGGCTTAGGGTCAAGTGTGGTACATTTGGGTACTTTTAGTGACTTTCTACCCTCCTTGACATTACTTTATACTTTCGACCTCTTTCTGCCTTATCTTTCGACATCCTACCTTTTTTTTTCTTTGATTCTTTTCAACCACGGATGCGACTTCCACTTTGAAGCAAACATGTGGCGCATAGCACCGACGCCTCATCAACAAACGGGTAGGTTCGATTTCTCAACCTCCGCAACAGCTGTAGTGGGGTCACCCTCAGTAGAGCCCGCATCTTCAGTTACAGTACCCTCAGTAGTGCTATCCGTCAGTCTCACCACATCCTCAGGAGTGGGCAAAGAACTCGACACTCCAGCCATCATCTCATGGGCTCTCTGCCCCCGTAACCGCTCATCTACGATGGAAGCTTTTATGGCCACTATGTCTAACTTGCGTTGTTTCCTACTGGCCTTTTCCGCCTCCGTGCGCTCGAGGTGTCGACCAGATCAATGCTCTTCCCACGGGCACGTGTTGGCTGCTCCTCCAGCTCATCTCCGCTAAACAGTGCACCCAAAATCGTATCATCGCCAAGTGCAGAGGGTTCAGCCTAAGGCTCAACAGCGAGTGTAGCAAAAATGGCATCCACATCGGTCCGGAGGCTAGCTACATCTGTTCGGAGGGCAGTCACATCAGCGGTGGGGGCAGGCCTCTCCAACAATCTAACCTTGAAGGCATCTAAGCGTGTGTGAACAGCTTGGACCTTTTGGTCCACCATCGCCATCATCCTCTTTTCTACTAGTTCATCAAACTAGGCAATCAATTTCCTCATCAATGGCTTTAGGTGATGTAGCAGGGTGGCCATCTGACCCTCCAATTTCTGGACTCGAGCAAATGGTATCATAGTCATTCCAAAGAGTGGGGTGGCTCAAGATGAGCTCGGGGCCTGGCTGGCCGTCTGAGAAGAGGAAACTGGGTGCTCATCAGTCAAAGCTGTAGTGGGGACCCATCTCTCTGCATCTGCCCCATGGTGTGTATCAGATCTTCTCCCATAGGCACATCAACTCGAGGCCCTCTGCGTGGTGCTGCCACATTCGTGTCATCCTGATCAACCCAATGTCAAGGGTCCTAGTCGCATGCACCAATTTATCACAGTGCCAAATATGCACTCCTAAAACCCTGCAAAGCTGAAAGATCATACAGGGGAAAGGGTAGGTGGTGGTGGTCTTGATAGCCCTCTCATGCAACTCTCCCAATAGTAGGTGGGGGCAATTTTTATCTAATTCGGCAACCAGTGCAGCCACCATGACCGCTCTATCCCATATAACTATATTATCGGCCATTGTTGATGAGAATCTATTTCGGACTAATAGCCAAAAGAACATGGCTGCCAAAGTGAGGGTGGCCTTCCTAATACCCAACCGGGGCGCAACAACCCATTCCTCTCTCTCTCCATCCAAAGCCAGATGCTGAGCTAGCCATGATATAACCGCCTCCCTTTTATCTGCATTTCAGCCGAAGGCTCCATTCCGCACAATTTCCCAATGATAGTCTAATTCAGCGGTGGAGTCCGCCAATGTGTGGTGAGGGTTAGGGCCATAAAGGAACTAGCTGATGCTAGTGTGGGATAAGTTCACCGAGACACCTTAGACCATGGTGGATGTGAGGGGATCTTGTGCTGCGAGCTTGGCGTTCTTGTGAATTCACACTCGGAGAGTGGCAGCATAAGAAGCGTAAAACTCTCGCACGATCTCCTCGCTATAAGTACCCGAATCACGAGCGATGCACTCGCACTTGTGCCTTTGGAAAAGCTGGTGTATATCTGGCATAGTGTGGAGGCTCCTGGTGAGAACTATGTGCTCCTCCGTAATTGTACGGGCCATCTTTTCCTTGGCATTCTTCATCTTGGCATCACAGTAAATCTGCCACTGCCCCTCGACACACCACATGCTCTGCTTTCCGTCTATTGGATTCGGTTGGTCATTTTGAGGGATGTGAATCCCGTCAGAGCGAGATGTCTCATCAGACGAGGCAGCCGCTTCATATGCACTTGAATCGGTGGCGAACTCGGACCCAGACCCGGCAACAGGTTGGACTCAGAACCCGACCCAGACCTAGTTGGTGACCCGATCAGTGTATCCTCTTCATCAGACTGGGAGGCAGTGACTACGTCAGGGAGCACCTTTTTGGACTAGTTCTGAGCGGTCTGGGCAGGTGTGGGTGAGTAATGTGGGTCTCGTTACCTATCGGTATCCTCATCGATAAGTCGTAAGGACGGCGCCACTGATTTTGACCGGCCCCTGTTGATGACGACTTTCTTGTTTGGTATTATGGTACCTGCGGAGGAGATGTTAGTACCCAACATAAAAAATAAAAAATAAAAAATAAAAATAATAATAATTTAAAAAATTACATTAAGCTACAGTGGTAACCGACGGTCCGTAGATCAACCTACAGTCCGTGGACCTGCTCCGTAAGTCGAAAGTAACCAGGGCATAGTCACAGATGGAAATGATGGAGATGCAGAACTGTCTGTGGGTCATTCCATGGACCGTAGTCCACCTCTGTCGTGTCACACTTGGGAAATTTCCCAAGTGCCCCTGCCACGGACCTGATCAACGGTCCGTGGACGGGGTCTCGTGGGTGGGTCTAGGCCAATTTTATGCATCAGTGCTTATCACCTAGATATACAAGAGGATCAACAACAACACTAAGCAAGTCTAATCATGCATTTCAACACCCCACATGCTAGTTCTTCATTCTCGAGGGTCCAATAATTCAGTTAAGCACGCCATTCATACAAGTTATGGAATCCTAAGTCGCAACTTACATTTAGACTCGTAGTTCTACTAGTTTTAAGTTATAATTACCTACAATCACTGACCATCGTCCCAAGGGCATCTAAATTTCATATTTAAAATGCATTTAGGGATGATTAGCTACCCAAGGTCAAGACCCGATCCTGACTTACCCTATTCAAGCTATGAATCGTAATTCAAAGTGAGGGGACAGTTAGTTACTTTACAAGAAATGATGAATGGTGTGATTGTGTGCTGAGACTTAGACTCCGACTGAATTTGACCCAATATTGTACCGTACCCGGACACCAGACTCTCTTAATGATAGGAATTTTCGGGTAAGATGGGAAGGATGTGAGTATGTGGATTTTGGGGGTGAATTTCTTTAGGAGGTCTGATGGAGGGTGGTGTGAGGGAGTGAATTTTGGACTTTGGGGTGTAGGGGTTCGAATGAGGGTTTTGGAAAGAGTGGGAAATGTTTGAAACTTTGGGGTTTTTAAATGGTGGAAGTCTGGGTCGGGTCGGGTCGGGCAGACTAGGGTTTCGACCTCGAGACCCCGCTTACGGTCCGTAGGTCGAGACCGTAGATCCCCTCAACACTTAGAAAAATTTAGGGATTTACCTGGGATCTAGGGATGCCATTCACGGTCCGTGGAGTGAACAATGGACCGTCGATGGGGTCTGTAAACTGTTGCACCAGACATTTTTCTGCAGGTTCTGCCTCTCACCCCTACACATGTAGCAGCCATTAGCCCTTTCTTTTTATATTTTCTAGACACTTTTTTTAGACACGGACCCTATACTATGTCTAGCCAACACTAAAACAAAACTAAAACAACTGTCTAAATGAGTACAGAGGAGCAACTACTAAATGACCTATTGTTGGCTAGATTTTACATCTTGGGTTGCCTCCCAAGCAACGCTTAATTTAACGCTGCGGCACGACGCAGGCCTCTTGATTACTCAGACTTCATCTAGATGATAGGCCTCACCAACTTCTTGCACACTTTCTGCGTTTCCCAGATAGATCTTGATCCTTTGCCCGTTAACCATGAACCTTGTTCCTTCAATGTTCTCAAGCTCAACCGCTCCATAGGGGAGCACTTTTGTGAGCAAAAATGGCCCGGTCCATTTGGATTTGAATTTGCCCGGAAACAAGCACACCCTAGAGTTGAATAGAAGCACAAGATCTCCCACAACAAATTCTCGCTTTCCAATTCTTTGATCATGATATCTCCTCATCTTCTCCTTGTACAAGGCTGAACTTTCATAAGCTTTTAAGCGAAACTCATCAAGCATATTCAATTCATTTATTCTTTGATTAGATGCGGTGCCCCAATCCAAATTTAGCTTCTTCATCGCCCACAAAGCCTTATGCTCTAGCTCTACCGGTAAATGGCAAGACTTCCTATATACAAGTTGGTAAGGAGACATACCTATGGGGGTCTTGTATGCAATGCGAGAGGCCCACAGAGCATCATCAAGCTTCCTTGACCAATCCGTTCTATTAGCATTCACAGTCTTCACCAAAATCTGTTTTATCTCTCTGTTGGACATTTCAACTTGCCCGCTAGTCTATGGATGGTAAGGAGTGGCTACATTGTGGCGGACACCATCCTTCTCAAGTAGCACCTTGAACAACTTATTACAAAAGTGGGAACCTACATCACTGATAATCGCCCTCGGGGTACCAATTCTGGAGAATATATTCTTTTTCAAAAATGCGGTGACACTTTTACCTTCATTGTTGGGGAGCGCAAATGCTTCCACCCAATTTGATACATAATCAACCGCAACAAGAATATACTTCATCCCATGTGAACTCACAAATGGACCCATAAAATCAATGCCCCATACATCAAACAACTCTATCACGAATATAGGATTCATAGGAAGCTCTTGCTTCTTTGAAATGCCTCCTTCTCTTTGGCAACGATCACAAGATTTGGCGAATTCATAAGCATCTTGGTGGATGGTAGGCAAGTAGTACCCACACTGCAAAATCTTATGCGCAGTCCGAACACCACTATGATGCCCACCAATAGGTGATGAATGGCATGCTTCAAGTACACTGAACATCTTAACCTCGGGCACACAGCGACGAATAATCCCATCAGCACAACTACGATACAACTAAGGCTCATCCCAAAAGAATTTCTTCACATCATGCATAAACTTTTTCCTTTGGTGAAAAGACAAGTCCGGGGGCACCAAATCGCTTGCCAAATAATTAGCAAAGTCTGTGAACCAAGGAATCAGATCATGAGAAGCAGCCAATACATGTTCATCTGGAAAAGTATCATTAATTTCAGCCCCATCACCAAGCTTTAGCGTAGCCTCTTCCTCTAATCTAGACAAGTGATCACCAACTTGATTTTTGGTCCCCTATCTATCTTTTACCACAAAATCAAACTCTTGTAGCAACAATACCCATCTAATCAACCTCAGTTTTGCATCCTTCTTCGCCATTAAATACCTCAATGTAGAATGGTCAGTATGCACTATGACCTTAGTACCGAGCAGGTAGGATCAATATTTTTCGAATGTGAAAAGCACCGTAAGAAGCTCTTGTTCAGTCACAACATAATTCTTCTGGGCCACATTTAGAGCTTTGCTAGCATAGTAAATAAGATGGAGAATTTTTCTCGCCTCTGTCCCAATACCACACCAAGCGCTAATCCACGCACATCACACATTACCTCAAACGGTTGTCCCCAATCCGATGAAATAATGATAGGTGCAGTAACTAACTTCTCATTCAACTCTCCAAATGCTCTTAGACAAGCATTATCAAAATGGAACTTACACTCCTTCTCGAGCAGTTGCACAAAGGATGTGCAATTTTTGAGAAATCTTTGATAAACCTCCTATAAAAACCTGCATGCCCAAGAAAACTCCTAACACCTTTTACAGAGATAGGTGGAGGAGGATTTTCTATTACCTCAACTTTCACTTTATCTACCTCAATGCCATTCCTAGAAATTCGATGACATGGAACTATCCCTTCTTTCACCATAAAGTGGCACTTCTCCCAATTCAGCACTAGATTGCAATCTTCACACCTTTTAAGCACCTCAGCCAAATGATTCAGACATCGATCAAAAGAGTCACCTACCACAGAGAAATCATCCAAAAATACCTCAACAGTGTCCTCCACCATATCAGAGAATATCGACATCATACAACGCTGGAAGGTCGCCGGAGCATTACACAACCCAAAAGGCATCCGTTTGAAGGCGAAAGTCCCATAAGGGCAAGTGAAAGTGGTCTTCTCTTGGTCTTTCGGAGCTATAGAAATCTGATTGTAGCCCTAATAACCATCAAAAAAAAAATACCACCCCTTACCAGCAAGTCTATCCAACATCTGATCCATTAATGGCATAGGGAAATGGTCTTTTTCTGTCCAAGCATATAGCTTCTGGTAGTCCATGCAGACTCTCCATCCAGTCACGGGCCACATCGGAACAAGCTCGTTTCTCTCATTAGAAACCACAATAATCCCACCTTTCTTGGGCACACATTGAACAGGACATACCCAACTACTATCTGCAATGGGATAGATAACTCCAGCATCCAACCACTTGATGATCTCCTTTTTAATAACCTCTTGCATATGCGGATTTAATATTCTTTGGTGCTCAATACTGGGTTTATGATCTGGCATGAGTTGGATTTTGTGGGAACAAATACCGGGAGGAATCCCAATAATATCGGGAATAGTCCACCCAATAGCTCGCTTGAACCTCTTTAACACTGTCACCAAGCACTCTACTTGTCTTGCATTTAAATCTGCCGCAATGATGACCGGCAAAGTATTATCTCTACCCAAGAATACATACCTCAAATGCGGTGGTAGAGCCTTAAGCTCCAATTTCGGTGCCTCCACAATAGATGGTCTCGCAGGTGGAGACTCACGATTCTTCATGTCTAACTCATACTTCTTTGGTTTTGACCGGTATTCGAACCTATCGAGTGCAGCTACCAACTCATCGTACTCTTCAATACCATCACTATCGAAATTCATCATAAATGCTGCTAGTTTCAACACCGAGTCACTCTTCAATTTGCACTTCTGTTCCACTCTCAACTCTTATAACAGATACCGTTTGGAGCTTACCACTCTGCTTCATGGACCTACAAATATTGAAAGTTGCTTCTTCATTGTTCAGTCTGAACTTCATCTGCCCCTTCTCCATATCAACCAACACACAACCTGTGGCAAGGAATGGTCTCCCAAGGATGATGGGAACCTCAAAATCAACCTCACAGTCAAGAATCACAAAATCCGCCAAAAAGATGAACAACTCCACTTTCACTAGCACATCATGGAGTACACCAATAGGCCTTTTCACGGTTCGATCGGCCATAAGTAACTGCATCGTAGTAGGCTTTGGATCTCCTAGACCCAACTTATTATAAATAGATAATGGCATGAGGTTGATGCTAGCACCAAGATCACAAAATGCCTTAGCAAAGTGTAACAACCCTATAGTACATGGAATCGTGAAAGCATCAGGATCTTCCTTCTTCTACACAAGAGACCTTGTAGCAATAGCGCTACAATGTTGCAATCCATCATCATCTTCAAAACTCACAGACCTTTTCTTTGTCACCATATCTTTCATAAACTTCGCATACCCATGCATTTTCTCCAAAACTTCTATCAATGGAACAATGATGGAAAGTTGCTTCAACATAGTAATAAACCAGCGATATTTACCATATTCAGTCTTCTTCACTAACCTCTGTGGAAAAGGTGGTGGAGGTCTAGGTATGGGGACCACTTGCTGAGATATCTCCGCTTCTTTCTCTGTCGCATTCTCAGACTCTTCTCTAACCTCTATCACATCATCTTCTTTTCTAATCTCAATATCCACCATATACGACATAGGTGGATCAATGGTTTGCTTACCCCCTCGAGTAGTAACTGCCATACAATGACCATCATTATTTGGATTCTGGATGGTGTTGCTAGGAAGAGTGCCAGGTTGACGTGGGTTCACTGTAGTAGACAACAGAGTCACCTGCTACTCTAGATGCTTTATTGACACTGCATGGGCATCAACCTTTTGACCAATACCAGACAAGTCGTTTCTCATCTCCTTCACATTCTCATCAGTTGCATCAAACCTTCTCATCATCTTCTGCATAATATCTTCAATATGCGCCATATTGCCTCCAGCTTCCCTAGTACTAGATTCCCAATTTTGAGGGGGAACATAAGGTCCAACCCGATCAGTTATGTTTCCATAGTTGTTCCAGTTGTAGTTGTTATCGCGATTGAAGTTCCCATCCCGGACATATTGACCCTCTCGATTGTAATTGCCATAGTTCCGACCTTGGTTTCCTTGACCTTGACGCCAATTTTTCGTGTTGGATCCTTGGGCGTTTGGTCGGAAACTCCCCGTCTGATCATTCACCGCATAAGCATCTTCTTCATAGTAACACTCTTCAACAGGTGGTGGAGTTCTAGTCAAGTAGTTCACAACATTTACCTTTTCCGCACCACCGCTCACATGCTTCAATACCAACCCCAACTCGGTCCTCATCTGAGCCATCTCCTCACGAATCTCATCCGCAGACTGGTTGTTTGTAGCATGAACGGCAAACGTGTTTCTCCCAGTATCCGACCTTCTAGTGCTCCATGCTTTATTGTTGTGAGAGATCTTCTCCAGTTTTTCTGCAATCTGTGCGTATGTGCACTCACCATATGAACCTCCAGCAATAATATCAAGCACTGCTTTATTATTGTCATCCTGACCTCGATAGAAATATTCCTTCAGTGACTCATCATCAATACAGTGATTCTGGATATCTCTTATGAACGCAGTGAATATGTCCCAAGAGCTACTCACAGACTCTCTAGGTAATGCCACAAAATTATTGACCTTATCTTTGTTATTGAGTTTCTTGGACACTGGATAATACCTTGCTAAGAACACATCCTTCAGTTGGTTCCATGTATAGATTGAGTTATAAGGAAGCTCAGTGAACCATACAGCAGCATCGTCTGTCAGTGATAGAGAGAACACTCGCAATCCGATGACATCTATATCTAAGTCTAGTCGACCTACACAGCTCTTGCAAACCACCCTTAGCTTGGTTGTGTCATCATGTGGGTCCTCCGATGGCAACCTCAAGAACAAGCCCCTTGCTGTAAGCATCTGCATCAAGCTACTGGTCATTACAAATATGTGCCCCGGAGGCAAAGGGGGTAGGACAAGATGTCCATCAAAGTCAGTAATATTGACGTTTCCCCTATAATTGTCATGCAGTTGTGGGCCTGGTTGTCTCCACCAACTACCCTCGGAAGTTTTAACTCAACTTCATCACCTAGATTGCCTCCGATAGGATTAACTTGAACTCCTTGATTGTTCATTCTTCGCAATGTTCGGTTCAACTCTGGATCGTAAGGAGTAAGTGGTTCACCCTGGCTCCGTGTACTTGGCATACACTAGAGTCAGAACCTGAGAGAGACAAAAACAAAAAAACAAAAAGTAAAATTAGGAAATATTTGACTAAAGTTCAATAATGTAGTTAAAATAAATCTAAAAGCCAAATTCCCCGGCAGCGGCGCCAAAATTTGACACACTCAAATTACACCTCCGTAAAAAAGCATAAGCAATCGTTATCAAGTAAATAACCCAACTTCTAGGTTGGGGTCGATCCCACGAGGAAAATGGTTTAGACTTCACTTTAACCAACAATTATATTCGTTTAGTCAAATTACTTCCAGAAACAAGTGATTAAAGGGGGGGGGGTTTGTGAAACAAATTATAAGAATTCGGTAAGTGATCAGTAAACAAAAGTCAATTTTGGTTGTTATCAAGATGAGAGAATTAACTAGGGTATACCTGTTCCCCACAAGCTCATAACACAGTAATCCTAGTAATAGCAATCCTTCCCTAGTGTACTACATGCAAAATGATAAGCTAGATATCTCTAAATCCTTAGTCCGGTATCTAGAGAATTTCACCTCGCACCTTAGTCTGGCTACGTGTGTATAATTTACTAACCCTTACCTTTACCTCATATTAGACATCACATCGATGTTTGGCTTAGTTATTAATTCGCACCAATCGACACTAGAATATTAGATAGTATCACACTAAATCTATGTTGATAATTTTTTTCTTGTTGATTACCTCCTTGGTCCGACAAGTAGCAACAAGGCTAGTTCTAACGTTGCGCACCGTTAAAAATACTTTTAAACGAATGAATTATCAATGCATGCAAAACACTATTCAAGAATTGCTTATTTACTACTCATACTTTGTTAATCACTCATGGTTCCCACAACCCTAGTTGTGGAGTTTAGTTACCCATAATCATATGAACAAAATTCATTGTTTTAGATGAAAGAATTATGAACTTACGTAAGAAGAATAATAAACCCAGAAATTCAACTTGAATTGCAACACCAAAATCTTCAAAACGAACTTTGGAAATCAAGAATTGCTAGGTTTGCAACAACAAAATCTCAAGTCACAAAATAGAACTAAAGTAATAAAGTCTAACCCCCAAAAATGAGGTTTACATACCCTATAAATAGAAAACAAATCCTAAAATAAAAGGGAAACAAAATAAGGAAATAAAACTGCACGACGTGTCTCCAATCCACGAGGCTGACCTACGGTCTGTAGGTCTCTTTCGTTGCTCCATACATAGCCGATTTGAAATCTTCATAAATCCACCTCTCTCAGTCAGCTTCCACGAACCAGCAGCACGGTTCGTCAGTGAGACGACGGACCGTCAGTCACTTCCGTCGCTCTATACTTAGATTATTTCAACTCATGTACTGGAACCACTCCACTAATCACTTCTACGGAGCTGCAGGACGGATCGTAAGTCATTCGATGGTCTATCAGTCCCCACCGTGGTTCCACACTTGGTCAGATTTCCATGAGCTTCAATCTTGCCATGCCTGGTCGTCCCACGACCCTCATCTACGAGGCGTCACTCATCCTATGGTCCGTAGGTGACTCTTTTCACCATTAGCCTCAGCTACATCTTCATCTTTTCACGCCTGAGTTTATTTCCTGAAATTACAACAACAAGACACATAAAACTAACACAAAAATGCCTTAGACATTCACAAATCCTAACTGAAACGTATCAATAGTATCGTAGACTCACGGTACATCAAGGGCTATGGTATGTTTCTCTTATGTCTAAATGTCTAATGAAATGAAGGTGCTCATAATGATGCTAATGAGAATGTTGACTTAAAGGCTTAAATTTAAAGATGAATGTTTAATTCGGATTGTTATTATGAGTTGCTTTCCTTGTCATGACTTTTTGTATAGGAATGTTCCTTGTCTATAGTGGCCTCAAAGGGGTACTTAGTGTGAGTGGTATTATGGGATGTCATTCATACATTGCACAAGTATAACTTAGGGTTACATTAGATGATGGTTCTAATGTGTTATAATGACTTACATGATGATTATGCTTGTATCTATGCATTTTACACTATAGTTTATGATGTTTCTCAAACTTGGCATATAGCATGGTTTTCAATCAAAATGTCCTTTTTAGCATGTTGCTACCTACTACCACTAAATCACCACCACCCCAAGTTAAATTGGTGCTTCCTGTTGCACCAGGTGCTAATGCATGGGTTTTTTTCTTGGCTATCATACTTAGTACATTTTTGTGCTAACCCATATTTCTTCTACATTTTTACAAAGTGAAGGTTCCGGATCTTAAGGTGACTTCTAGTATTCAAAGCTTGGATTGATTCCCTCCAAAGCTAGTGGTGAGTCCTCATGGTTCGAGGATGAGAATTGTTCATTTCTATTTTCTTTTATGTCATTTTATGTTTCGGACAATGTTGAAGGGTTGTGACCCTATCTTTTATTCAAAAGTTGTATTAGATGGCCATGTGAGACAAAGTTAGATTTACGCTGTTTTTAAATAAAGACTTTGATTGTATGGATAAATTTTTTTAAATTCCATACCATTTTCTCATGTCTTATGTTATGAATGCTATGAGGCTTGTATGAGGCCCTTTGGAGTCTTGTACGCCATGTTACGTCTGGGGTGTAGGCTCGGGTTGTAACAAACATGGTATTAGAGCACAAGATGTTGGGATCGTTTTTAGGATTTATGTCTCATAAGCCACCTCTAGTAGAGTCTTTTTCATGAGTGTGAAGCGCACCACATTTATGGATGAGAGGCTATAAGATGTTAGGAAACTACACTTCTTTCATTACTCTTTAAGCCATATAGTTTAACTCTACAAAAGTCCCTTTCCTAACCCTTCTCTTGTGTCTTCACAAAATGAATACACGAAGGGCGAATCCTAGAAGGGTGGAAGAGGAGAATGTGAATCAAGGAGTTCCTCAAGGTAATTAAACTCCTCAAGGCAATCAAGCTCTGGTTGATCCTCCGGCTATGTCAAATGAGGAAGTTAGGTCGGCTCTTCTAATGATGGCTCAAGCCGTAACTACTGAAGCCCAAGCTATGACGGCCAAAGCCAATACAGGTGTTGAGACTCATGTGAACCTTAATGTGAGCACCACCGCTTCTAGGTCGAGGGATTTTGTTAGGATGAACCCCCTAGTGTTTCTTGGTTCCAAGTTGGGAGAGGATCCCCAAGAATTTATGGATGAGGTGTATAAGGTAGTTGATGCTATGGGGGTGGCTTTGGTAGAAAAAGTGGAGCTAGCCGCTTACCAATTGAAAGATGTAGCTCAAGTTTGGTTTACTCAATGGTAGAATAATAGGCCAGTAGGAGCGGGTCCTATTGATTGGGATGTGCTTAAGAAAGCATTCCTTGTAGGTTATTTACCTGTGAGAAGAGGGAAGTTAAGGTGGAAGAATTTATCAACCTTAGGCAAGGTAGCATGAGTGTGCAAGATTATTCCTTGAAATTTACCCTATTTTGTAAGTATGCTCCATCTTTGGTGTCGAATTTGAGGGATGAGATGAGTAGATTTGTGATGGGTGTGTCCGACCTAGTTTAGGAAGAATTTCATATGACAATTCTCCATGATGACATGAATATCTCTAGGCTTATGGTGTATTCTCAACAAATTGAGGAGTCCAAACTTAAGAAAGAGAATAGGGAGATGAAGAGATCTAGGTCCGATGAGCAAGGTCAACTAAGGTTCAAAAAGAGATCTTCCAACCAAGATTCTTCAAGCACTCCTAAGGTTAACCAAGATAACGGTAGTGGACCTCCATTTCCAAAACCTACTTGCACCAATTGTGGAAAGAAGCATCATGGGAAGTGTCTAGCCGGTACAAATGGGTGTTATGGTTGTGGTAAGAGTGATCATCAAGTGAAAGATTTCCCTACACTCACGACGAAAGGAAGAGAGGCCAAACAAGCTTCTCTAAATGGTACGGTTCCTATTCCTCCAAATTTTGGCCGTTTCTAAGCACTCTAGTCTAAAGAGGACAAAGGAGCACTTCTGGATGAAGGCACCGATATGTTGATAGTTCCTCATAGTTGTGAATGTTTTATTAAGGTCCCTATGTTATTTTGATGTTAGCCTTAGTATGGGTTTACTACCAAGGGGGAGATGGTATATTTAGAAGGCAAGATTGTTGAGAGTTTTGATATCCTTATCTCTTTCTTCTATTCCTATTCAAGCTTAAGACAAAGATTTCCTTGTGGCTTGTTTCATGTTTTGGATTCATGTGTGATTATGTGTTTCCATGGTCTCCTTATGTTATGCATTTTCTTGATGAATTCATGTTTAATGAGAAAATGAGTTTTCATGATTTTTGTTCCTCATGTTGATGTGCATTTAATATGAGTTGCCTATATGCTTCATGAGATGAATTGTTGAACATGCTTAAATGTGCTTTTGAGAGTAATCGCATAATTTACTTAATGATGTTATGATGAGCATGCTTTGAGTTGGAGAAGGTAATTCCTCCAATGATATGAAAAATGTTGAAGTTTTCTTGCATGATGGGTTTGTAGAAGTAGTTCCTACTTCCTTGTGTTGCATTGAGTATGTTTCAGATGGAGTTGATGTTTCTTCCTTGTTTTGTGCATTGTTCTGATGTTTCATACATGATGGGGCTGCTAGTCTTGAATATTTTATTCTGGGAAGTGTTTAGAAGTGTCATTCGAGGACGAATGTTCCCAAGGGGGAGATAATGTTACAACTTGGAAAACTAGTAAGTGAAACTAGAGCCTTATGTGAGAATTTTTGAGTTTGATGTAGGGTTTAGAAGTGTAAAATGGTTTTCTGAACTTAGGTTTAGGGGTTAAACGTCATGGTATGACCCCCAAGGACCAACCAAGGGTCCTTGATGGGGACCCTAAAGCCTAACCCGAAAGAACCCAAAATCTGCGAAAAGGCAGCCAACCACGATCCGTGGGTGGACCCACGCCCCGTAGGTGGGGATCGTGGGTCAAGTCTGGACCTTCCCCCAATTTTTCCACTCTCTGACCCTGACCTACGGACCCACAGGACGGCCAGCAGGTCCACCTACGGTCCATAGGTCACCAAATCGTAGGTCACACCTAAAGGCTGCCAAGTCTAGTCCAAGTGGAGGGTGTTTTAGGAAATTCCAAATTAGTTAGTTAATTAATGGGGTTGATTTATATTGTTTATTTAGAAATATATAAGTACTTTAAAGTCATTAACCACCCCATTACAATTCATAATTCCCAAACCCAAAATAGTAACCAACTCCTTTCCAATTAATTTTCTCTCTAAAACCTCCATTGAAGAAAAAGAAGAGGTCAAGGTCTAGGGCTCAAGAACTCAACTTTTCCACTCAATTTCGTGAGGAATCTTCAATTAAGGTATGGTAGTTTTGATTCATGGTTAACTTTTCATCCATGAAATCCTTCAATTTCAATGTTGGAAATTCTCCAAATCTAAGGGTTTTCATTCTAGGTCATGGGTTCTTTCTCAAAACGTTTTTAATGGTTTAATTATCATATATTAAGATTGAAGTGCTGTTTTATGGTGGTTTTAAGATAAAATACCGCATGAATCCATGATTTCCCGATAATTCTAATTTATGACTATGTGATGTGGGTGAATTGTAGTGAGATGAATACTATGCAATTGTTCCTGTAATGATTTAGTTACTTGAATTATGTCATTATTCATGCCTAAATTGTAGTAATTCTAGGTTTGTTGGTGAATTATGATTCATGTCCTTGAAGGGTAAGTTATGAAGATTGATGTATAATCATGATGCCTATGTATATGCTTTGTGATTTCAATGAAAGTAATGTGATCATGACTACAATGCAATTCTGATATTGTTGAAAGGTTATTCTCAATTATAAATTTGTGAATGATGATGATATGTTGTGAAAAGTTTCTTCATGTACTGATATACCTTGAATTGGTAGGCTTAGGGCATCCTCCTCTTGTGTAATTGAAAGTGATCTTGATTGATGTACATTGAATTGGTAGGCTTAGGGCATCCTCTTCTTGTGTAACTAATGTATCTTGACTTAATGAACATTGAATCGGTAGACCTAATGGTGGTAGCCCTTTCATGCTTTTAATAGTGTACCTTGAATTGATAGACCTAATGGTTGTAGCCCTTTCATAAATGATTAATGAAGTATTCTAAGGCTTTTCCTTGAACCGGTAGACCTAATGGTGGTAGCCCTTTCATGATGAGTCTATGAACTAATGTAATGATGAACCTTGAATCGGTAGACCTAATGGTAGTGGCCTTTTCATGATGATTCAATGAGCTATCCTAATAATGTACCTTGAATCGGTAGACCTAATGGTGGTCGCCCTTTCATGTGTGTAAGAAAGTACTTCCTAATGGTGGTAGCCCTCTAAAGTATACTAATGTTAATGAGAATGAACTACTCTATGGGAATTTAAAGCTTAGCACCGAGCGGATATTGTAAGGTGGAAGCTCATCCCACGTTAAGCCGGGTTTCTATGAACACCTTTCTTATCCCATAACTATGTGCCCACATAGGTTATTAGCTAGTGGATCCACCTAAGCTAAAATGTTACCGGTCCTACCTTAGGAAAGTAGATCAACCCTTTACGGTGTGGGACAGACACCGAATTCTATGATTTGCTCACATGGTCTATGTTGGTTAAGTCTTATTCCCATCATGTGAGTTATGTGCTATGGTTACTCAAGAGGTTCTATGAAATGTTTGTGGTAGTATGGGATGACATTCATGCATTGCACGAGTAGGCTTTGAGAGGGCTATGGTGTGTTTCTGTAATGTCTTATTGTCTAATGAAATTAAGGTGCTCATAATGATGCTAATGAGAATGTTGACTTAAAGGCTTAAATGTAAAGATGAATGTTTAACTTGGATTGTTATTATGAGTTGCTTTCCTTGTCATGAATTATTGAATATGAATATTCCTTGTCTATGGTGGCCTAAAAGGGGTACTTAGTGTGAGTGGTATTATGGGATATCATTCATACATTGCACAAGTTTACCTTAGAGTTTCCTTAGGTGATGGTTCTAATGTGTTATAATGACTTACATTATGATTATGCTTGTATCTATGCCTTTTATACTATAGTTCATGATGTTTCTCAAACTTGGCATATAACATGGTTTTCACCCAAAATGTCCTTTTTAGCATGATTTTTGCATGGCTTTCATACTTAGTACATTTGTGCTAACCCATATTTCTTCTACATTTTTACAAAGTGTAGGTTCCGGATCTTAAGGTGACTTCTAGTGTTCAAAGCTTGGATTGATTCTCTCTAAAGCTAGTGGTCAGTCCTCATGGTTCGAGTACAAGAGTTGTTCATTTCTAGTTTCCTTTATGTCATTTTACGTTTCGAACTATGTTGAAAGGTTGTGACCCTATCTTTGATTCAAAAGTTGTATTAGATGGCCATGTGAGACAAAGTTAGACTTCTACTATTTTTAAATCAAGACTTCGATTGTATGGATAAAAGTTTTTAAATTACGTACCATTTTCTTATGTGTTATGTTATGAATGCCATGAGGCTTGTATGAGGCTCTTTGGAGTCTTGTACGTCGTGTTACGTCTGGGATGTAGGCTTGGGTCATAACATAATCTAAGCATGTTTAACAAGAATATTGATTAATTCAAATTTTTTGGCCAAAACATAAAAGTTAAAATGCCTAACAACACAAACTAAAAATAAAATCCTCAAAACCCAAACCAACCAACCTATAGACCGAAAATGACCTTCTTGAGCTAATCGCGCTGACGTAATTCTAATCCAAGCATGTTTACCATATATTGACAATAGTAAAATTTTGGCAAAAACTTAATAGTTAAAATGTTTAATAGTACAAGCTGAAAATAAAGCCTCAAAATCCGAACTAACCATCCTAATATACCAAAAATGACCTCATAGAGCTAACCGTGCTGACGAAATTCTAATCTAAGCATGTTTACCAAAAATATTGATTAAATTCAAATTTGGGCCAAAACATAAAAGTTAAAATGACTAACGGCACAAACTAAAAATAAAAGCCTCAAAATCCAAGTCAACCACGCTACTAGATAAAAAATAACCTTCCGAAGTTAACCGGGCTGACGATATTTTTATCCAAGCATGTTACCAAATATATTGACAAAAGTTAAATTTTGGCCAAAACTTAATAGTTAAAATGCTTAACGGTACAAACTGAAAACGAAAGCCTCAAAACCCGAGGGAACCATCCTAATAGACCAAAAATGACCTTCTGGAGCTATTCGTTCTGACGAAATTCTAATCTAAGCATGTTTATTAAAAACATTGATCGAATTCAATATTTTGGCCAAAACATAAAAGTTAAAATGCCTAACAACACAAACTAAAAGTAAAAGCATCAAAACCCGAACCAACCATCCTATTAGGCCAAAAATGACTTTGAGCTAATCACGTTGAAATTCTCATCTTAGCATATTTATAAAAAATACCGACCAAATTCAAATTTTTGCCAAACCTTAAAAGTTTAAAGGCCTAACAACACAAATTGAAAGTGAAAGCATCAAAACCCGAACCAACCATCCTAGTAGAACAAAAATGACCTTCTAGAGCTAACCGTGCTGACGAAATTCTAATCGAAACATGTTTACCAAAAATATTTATTAAACTAAAACTTTGGTCAAAACATAAAATTTAAAACTCCTAACAACACAAAATAAAAATAAAAGCCTCAAAACCCGAACCAACCATCCTATAAGACCAAAAATGACCTTTCCATGCTAATTATCCTGATGGAATTCTCATCCAAGCATGTTTACCAAATAAATTAACAAAAGTTAAATTTTGGTCAAAACTTAATAGTTAAAATGCCTAATGGTACAAACTGAAAACGAAAGCCTTAAAACCCGAACCAACCATCCTAATAGAGAAAAAATGACCTTCTGGAGCTAATCGTTCTGACGAAATTCTAATCTAAAAATGTTTTAATAAAATATTGATTATTTTGGCCAAAAAAAAAAGTTAAAATGCCTAAAAACACAAACTAAATATTAAAGCGTCAAAACCTGAACCAACCATCCTATTAGACCAAAAATGACATATCTGATCTAATTGCGTTGACGAATTCTCATCCAAGCATGTGTTACCAAATATATTGACAAAAGTTAAAGTTTTGCACAAACTTAATAATTAAAACACTTAACAGTACACACTGAAAACGAAAGCCTCAAAACATTAAGCAACCATCCTAATAGACTAAAAATGACCTTCTGGAGCTAGTCGTGCTTAGGAAAGTCTAATATAAGCATGTTTACCAAAAAATATTGATTAAATTCAAATTTTGTCCAAAACATAAATGTTAAAACTCCTAACAACACAAACTAAAAATAAAAGCCTCAAAACCAGAACCATCTATCCTATCAGACTAAAAAAGACCTTCCAGAGCTAATTATGCTGAATGAATTCTCATCTAAGCATGTTTACCAAATATATTGACAGAAGTTAAATTTTTTCCAAAACTTGATAGTTAAAATGTTTAAGGGTACAAACCGAAAATGAAAGCCTCAAAACTCGAACCAACCATCCTAATAGACCAAAATGACCTTATAGAGCTAATTGTGCGGGTGAAATTCTAATCTAAGCATGTTTACCAAAAATATTGATTAAGTTCAAATTTTAGCCAAAACATAAAAGTTAAAACGGCTAGCGCCACAAACTAAAAAAAAGCCTCAAAACCTGAGCCAACCACCCTACTATATCAAAAATAACCTTTTTGAGCTAACCAAGCTAAAAAATTCTCATCCGAGCACGTTTACCCAAAATATTGAGCTAAGTCAATCTTTGGCAAAAACATAAAAAGTTAAAAAGCCTAACGACACAAATTAAAAATGAAAGTCTAAAAACTCGAACAAACCATCCTATTAGACCAAAAATGACGTTCTAGAGCTAACCGCATTGACAAAATTCAAATCTGAGCACTGTTGCTTCAATTGCACACGCAAGTGTAAGTGGTCGCGCAAGTAATATAGTGGCTCTTAAAAGAACCAGATTATCGAACCCAAAGGAAATGTCAATTAACTATTTTTACTAAATTATACTTGTCTAATTATTTATTTAAGAGTGCCAAAAGAAAAGAATGGAAGAACAAAATAATAAAATTACTTACAATAGTTGGAAAATTTTAGGGTTGCAGCATGCAATGAATCTCATGTATCATATTCTTGGCTTAGAACTAATTTTAGTTGTCAAGTTACTGGTTTACAGGATTAATTGTATGAGTCGGATTACAAACCTCTAGTCGCCTACTCCAATTAGCTACCTAATTACATCATTGAGTGGGGATAAACCGACTAACTGGCGAGCATTTATATTTCATCCTGTTTTGTAACCAAGCTAGTTGTTCATCCGGGCATCTCTCCTGAACACAAATCAACTCAACTTAATGGGTCGATCAAGATCTCTATATTCTCTGGTCTATCAAATCCCTCCTCTCTCGATTTTAAGATTAGACAATAGATTTATCTTATGGTGCGCAAGCATAAAATACTAAAACAAGAATATAGAAGTAACTTATAATGACAACCAAAAATTAATTCATAAACCTTAAATATTCAACATTCAATTCGTAACTACAGTCCCAGAGCAAGGACGTTTAGCCACTAATCTCTAAGAAAAGAAAAAGAAGAAAAGAAACCTAAAAAGTATTGACAACTTTCTACTTGATGCCCTCTGATTGATCTCCCCTTTCTCCCCAATAATTATTTCTATGGACTATTTATAGATGTAGAAAATCCTAAATAAAATAATTGAGTCCAAAACAAATTGGGAAACCAAAACCCAAATGGAATTAGGTTCCACGTGAAACTGTGATGCACCGCCATGTTGAGTTGATGCTGCCATTTATTGGCTGCCGCGTGGCAACAATGTTGTATTGAAAGTAGGGGTGTGCACTATTCGGATTAAACCGAATAACCAAACCAAATCAAACATAATTTTTATTTGGATTGGTTTTTTGGTTTTTTGGATTAATAAATTACTTTGTTTGGTTTTTTGGTTTGGTTTCGGATTTTAAAAAATAAAACCGAAAAAAAACAAATTATATATATATAATGTTTACACTTAGAATTAAGTTGGAGTTAACCACTTTTGTCCCTTTTTGGTTATTGCATTTCATGATGATTACGTTTATATTTTCTGTTTGAATTACATTTATAATAGGTATACTTATATGTATTGTGTTTTAAGTTTTACTTATGATTTATATTAGAAAGTATATTTAAGGGATTAAATATTATTACTTTGGTTATATATGTTATCAATTATTGACATAACCGAATAACCAAACCGAAAAAGCCGAACCGAATAGAGGAAAACCAAACCAAACCAAATTTATTTTGGATCGGATGGGGTTACACTTTTACAAAATCAAAAACCAAAATTCCAAACCGAATAGTGTAAAACCAAACCGAAAAACCGAATGCACACCCCTAATTGAAAGTGAATTCCTCTCGCTGCACTTCGTATTTATAAAGTATTATTATATTAAATTTATTACATTAAGCTGCCTGCTTGATTTCCTTCTTCAACCTTTCATCTTTAATTCGTTTTAGCTCCAAACTTCTTTACTTTTCCACCAATTTAATCCTACAAATAAAATACACTATTTAGCACAATTCATAAAATTCATGCTCAAAAAGGGCAAATATAAATAATAAATGTGAGGCAAATAATTATTAAAATATATATTTTTGGCCTCACGTCAACACCCCACACTTAAACTTTTGCTCGTCCTCGAGCAAGCGTTAAAGTTCATCTCAAATAAATCATACTAGGAAAGTCATCAATTTGGTTGATACAAACAATTAGGCCATATACCAATTTCAAAACATCAAGTACAATTCTCAATCATTATGCAAGACATCCAAATAAACAACAAACCTCTAACCTCCTAACCTCAAGGAAAGACTTTGAACTCATCAAATTTAAGCTTGTTCACTTATTCTCATCAAAGAAAGTTAATAAATCACCTATCCATCATGAAACAAGTGCCCTCAAAAGAAGAAATAGTCCACACACTCAATCTAAAAGATTTAACATAAATTAAGGACTTCATATCAAGAACAAGTCTCACACTCAAAAATAAAATTCACATGTATTTACAAAGAACCATAGGCTTGCCCATTACGTACATCTCCACTAATTAAGCATGCTTGAATAGAATCAAATACGACTTTAACGAGTTGTAATGTAGGCTAGGGGGCAGGTAGGAAAACTATATAATAGTGACTTACACTTCCTTAAGCACTTTGCAATTTTAGACTTCATCACCCATTATTTTCTTCTCTTTATTTTCAGCCCTCTCATCAACAGTTATTTCACAAATAATTCTCATCATCTCAACAATGTTTCAATCATTTTTTTATATATGCTTTTTCACTAGTCACCCTCAATTGAGGTGCACAATATCCTTGGTAGGACCAGGGCCAATGTTTGAGCATACTTTTTTTTTCATGCCACATTCTTTCAAAGAGGGCTTTTAAGCACTTTGTAGCTATCATTGATTACCTTTTCACTCAATCATCCATTTTTCTTCAGAATATACAATTAGAATAAGTCTATGCTATACTGCTCAAGGAAGCAAGGTGCAAAAACTAGGGATTCAACAAAATAGTCAAGGGAAAAATATGGCTACCAACAAAAGGCTACATGCTCAAAAGGGCTAACTAGTGGTATAATATCTGAAAATGCTAAAATTTACTAGACAAATCAAAGAAAGCCTATTATCATCTCCTAAACAAAGCAACACTTTTTATTTCGCTTCAATAACATGCAAGGCAAGTTGTAGACTATGATGCAAAACATGGAATAAACAAATTATCACCACACATGGCACAAGTATCAATCAAGATGGACCAATTCCACTCCTAAGAGAGACAGGATCATAACAAACTACAAAATAAAATAAGTTATATACAAAGTCACAATCATGAGCTTAGGTGTCAAAGAGTCTGCAATTTCCTTATCAATCAAGCATTCACAAGAAAGTACTACTCAAAAATTAGGCCTAAATAACAAGTATCACACCACTCAAAAAGGTCTTTTCTTTTCTCTCAAAAAAAATTTAAAAGAGAACTTATTCCTAAAAAAATAAAATACACTCAGTTCGAAGGGACTATCCTCAGGAAAAGAATCGAAAACAAAAGCCAAGGAACCCATCCTAAAAAATATAAAAGACTCAATAAAACAATAAAAACTAGGAATTTATTCTTTCACCCCACACTTAAAAAGATGCTATGTCCCAAAAACATCAAATAAAAATTAAAACAAGGGTTAGAAAAACTCCTTGAGGCCTTTAGGCCTAGCTAGTAGCATGTTCTCTTAATTTTCATCAAGGGTCGTCACCCCATACTTATGCTCAAACGTGCTCCTTAGCTCCAAATTTCGAATACTCAGACTTCTCCAAAACCTATAAAAACAACACTAAAAAATGACACTAAAAACAATAAAAATAAGAAGTTACACTATAAATTGGGTTGCCTCCCAATAAGCGCCTAATTTAACGTCGCGACACGACAAAAGTAAGCTCACCACTTTTTTTTCCACTTTGAACTTATGAATTTTACCCATAACTTTGCATCTATTTTTCTGCTCCTCTCAAGGTAAGGTGGTATAAAGATAAATGAGCTAAATAATATATGTCGCATCTTACACTTCTTGGCCCTTATGTGAGGAATGTTGTTTTGTCTACGTGGACTAAAAAACTTTAAGATGTAGGGGTCTTGTACCTCCTCTATACACTCATCCATTAGTTCAGATTTTATAGAAAAGTGTTTTGAATGAGATTCAAGTTGCCTCAACTCCAAAAAAACATTATTTATAGCATTGTCACTTTTGTACTCTTTCTTAACATCAATATTAAGGAATACGGTATAGTTGAATGGTTGGAATTCCTCTTTTTGCTCCACTAGTTGGTCATCATCCACAACAATTGGTAATTGAGCTTTAGACGCCTCAATATTTTTGTTCAAGTGAGCCTCTAAGTCATGAATATCTGAGCCAAATTGAATATCAGTTGGGTTGTCATGTATGTCAGACCATCACGAATAGACTCTTCAAGATTTAGAAGTTGAGTTTGTCCTTGTATCCAATATTGGCTCACTATCTCTATTTCTCCATAACTTTCTCCTTGTTGGGCTTCAATCTCTTCTAATTCAGCTTGGATTGTAAATTCTAATTGAATAGCGTCAAGCTTATCTAGTAATTTCATCATTTTTTGTGCCCTTCTGTGCATTCAAATATTTGTCCAGTGATTTTTGAATCAACTTTGTCCAACATGTTTGTATATTCTATAAGTGAAACTTTTTTTTGCATTCTCCACTTCATCGCCCCTACCATCATCACAAATAACAGAAGAATCATAAGAAGAGTTTGGGGGAAGGGAATAAGATTTAGGGCAACCATTCCAATGAATATATTGACGACCACATGTATGACATAAAGGACATTCATCACCCAACCACGATTTATCCCAATTATCCATCTATACTACCTTAAAAGCATGAACTCCCAAACTTGAATGTTAAATTACTATAATACCCCCAATTAAAAATAATCAATTTTTTTGTATTTATTTAATAATATTAAAAGTAAATACCTTTTCACATTAAAGGGCTGTGATTTTTTCAAAGGGTTGTGACTTTATTGACGGGTTGTGACTTTTTCGATGAGTTGTGACTTTTCCAAATGGTTGTGATTTTTCCAAAGAGTTGTGAATTTTCCAAAGGGTTGTGCCTTTTCCGATGAGTTGTGATTTTTCCAAAAAGTTGTGACTTTTCCGATGTGCAATGACTTTTTCGAAAGGTTGTAACTTTTCTGATAAGACACAATTCGCACCTATTCATACTACTATTTGTTAGCTATAAATAGAGGGTTTCCTCTCACTTTTAAACTACAATTTT
>JAJOOF010001830.1:0-51649 GCA_029582545.1 Solanum lignicaule | reverse complement strand
TATTTGAATATTATTTTTCTCCATCCCAAATGAAATATCATGTTTTATTTTTCAAAAGTTTAGTTTTTGAAATAAAATTAAATTAGATCAACTCAATATTTCATATATAAAATGTTTTATTTCAAAAAAGCTAAATAAAAAAATATTATAAATTGTAATTTTATTTAGCATATCAATTTGTAATAATTTTAAAATATTAAAAGGTAAAACAATAATATTATACTTGTACGTACTTTTTAAATAATAATATTGTTTGTTTCAATATTCCTTTAACTGTGAAATGATAATATTTATAAAACACATATGCTATAAAATAACATAAAAGATCCGTTCCATAGAAAACATGATTATGATATATATATATAGAGAGATAGAGAAATATTAATTATAAATAATAATCATTATAAAAAAGTCTGTTACGAATAAATAACAAAGTCATTGAAATTTGTTATTTTCCAATTTAATCATCCATATAAGAACATTACCAATAAAATATGAATGCGAAAGGTATAGCTAGAACCCTAGAAATAACGCCGCATTTAAAAAAAAACTATAATATAAATGCCAATAATTGTTAATAATAATTATTGATAATCACCAAACCAAGTTCATCTTGTGGTGTGTATTTCAAAAGTACATCTTTGAATTTAAAAAAGGAAAAAAAAGGAAAAAGAATGAGGCTAATATTTGATTGAGAGCTATATGATAGCTTATCCAATTTAATAAAATACAAAATAGTCTATAAGCTACAATGTCTGAACTGAATATAATACGCATTAATTTAAAAATAAAAACACTATTGATGACGTTATTTTATACATATTGTAAGAGGTCAAGGTGGTAAAACCTTGTAATTAAATACATTTAGGGAAACATCAGTTGTGACACGTTCATAGTTGGGGTGTGCGTATAAGTCGGGATGATTTAAGTGTTATTTTGAACTGTCTCTGAAGTTTTAATGATTTAACAAACTACGAGTTTTAGTGAGGGACCAAATCCCAAGAGAGACCGAGAGTGTTCGTACAATGGAAAGGACAACTGGCTAAAGCTGCAACTCTGCAGCACACCTGCTGTGGTTGGTGCACATCTTTTGGGCTGCAGACTCTCATCCAATCGTATTGCTCTAAGGATTTGCGTCCATCTTATATCAGCCTCTTCACTTAACAACACAAGCCAGTTTTTGAATTTTGAAAAATTCACAAGCTCGAAAAGGCCATTCTTTGAAGAAACATTCTTCGGAAGAAAAATAAGGGACCTGATAGAGTTATCTTTGTTCTTAGCCTCATCTAGGTTTATTGTTTCTGTGTTTATCATCTGTAGATCTATTCCCGAGTTATAAAGAAACTAGATCGGTTACTTATCTAAATCCTTAGTTTGAGTCGAATTAACTAGAGTTAGTTAATCGAATCATCTATATTTTAGTCAAGTCTCTTTTCGATGTTTTCTTGGGTAGAGTTGCTTAGGAATGTCAACTAGAGTTAGTTGATATGTGGTTGCAGTAGAGTTACTGCTTGATTCTTCTCCTTTCTTTGAGATCTGAGTTGATGGCTTGAGTTAGCCTTGGTGTTTTGTTGAAGTTTATATCAACCGGAGAGAGCTGGTGTAGTGGGCAACATAGGTGTTGCTTAGTTCTTATCTGGTAACAGAGTCGTTACAACAAGGGGAAAGGGATTAGTAGGATTAGTAGGTTAATTCCTAGATTACTGAAGTCTGTAATATGAATCTAAGCTCTATTTTGAGTGAAATGAAGTTGAGTTGAAAATCCTGTGAGACATGTCGTGGTTTTCCTCCCCCTTGAGCAAGGAGGTTTCCACGTAAAGCTCCTGTGTTGTTTTACTTTCAGTTGTTTATTTTCGCACTGTTATTTTGTCAAGGGACCTAGTCTATTGACTATTATTGAACGCTTACATTCTAACGTCAAGTTTTTCAAATATCAAACTATTTGTGTTAGGTTTGTTAAATTTATAAATCAATTAAATTAATAAAAGTAGAATTTTTTTATTTCTCGATTTTCTTCTCGATAAAGTCTTCGTATAAAACATATTATAACTTGTACTTCACATACCTAGTAAAATATAACTATAATGGCTTCTTAAGAAAATAACATAAAATATGAGATGAATAATGATACATTGTAGTAAAGTATCCAACAAAAAAGATAATAAAATCACATAAAATAAATATTATTAATTAATAAATTATAATAAAAACTATCATAATAGAAAAGTACTAAGTTATGCTAGAATAAGTAACTCTAATAAATATTCATGATTACATGACTAAAATAAAATAAAATTATGTATTCACTATCTAAATCAATAGAAAACTAAAAAAATAAATATCCAACATTATGTCATTTTTGGTATTTCAAATATTAGTAAATGTTGATTTTGATCCTTATGATATATGACTCAACACATGCAATCTCACATCAATTAAGATGTGTATTTTTTTATCCCGTCACACAGAAAATATGAGTAATCGTACAAATTAAACTTGACCTAACACATATTCATGCATTATTAAGTGATGAAAAAATTAATAATAATAGTAATATATTAGTGAATAGTCACCAGTAATATAGGATCAACAATGTACATTTGTTAAGCAGAATCAACTTTTACTAAATTCATCATTTAACAAAAATAGTTAAAATTATAGATGATATGCAAAACAATTCAAAAATTGAATTTTTTCTTCTTTCGAAGTATATGTGAAAGTTTAACATGGTCAATAAATTTTTAACAAAAGTAGTTAAAATTAACAACGTATCTCAATTTATCATGGTCAATAAAATTTTATAAATATGCAAGAAGATACTAAATAATGTATCTTAAAATAATATAATCAGCCAGGAATGCAACATTTTTAGGTGACTAAAGTCTAAATGTATTCAGAGACAAAAACTAGACAAATTGCCGGTGTATCAGATCGACCAACCATCTTTCATGATGTCCACTAAGTTTATCGATTGGTTCGATCCAATTTTATATATTATTAGTTTACTTTATTGACTATATTAAATTATCAGTTTGTAAAATGTGATAAATCGATAATTAAATTAATGGTCCTTAATAATTTGTTTTTTGCTTTATGTGATAAAGATGATTTTTTTTTTCACATGATACTGGCTTTTCAAAGCTGAAAATAAAGTTTTAATGAGAGAGAGAATTCTAAAGTATGTTTGTTGGGATAAACATGGCTAGAAAACAAGAAATTAGTGACGAATAAAATTTCATAATTAAATTATACAAATTCTCCTGCTAATTCATTTATCTACAGATTAATGATGATTGCTAAAGGATTATAAGAAAAAATATATAGCTAAAAAATTTTAGTGACGGATTAGCTAGAGATTATTGATAAATTTCATATTTTTAATAGTAATATTTATTTAAAAATATAACAGATGATAAATATAACTTTTTTTTAATTATAAAAGGAACAAATATAACCCTTTCCCATTTGTAATCCCTCTGACCAACCATTGAATTATTTTATGGCACTATTTTATCAAAATAAAAAATAAAAATTGGCATTATCTGTTTCCATGACCCCTTAATATATTAAATAAAAAAATCAAGGTGAGAAGAATGTGTCGAAAATGTATTATTAATAAAATAGTTTCCTTTGTTAGTATTGCAATGTTTTTTCTCTCTTATATTTCTAATTTCTTTGCTAAACACCAACAATAACTTAGGAAAGAGATGTCTAAACAGCTTTTAAGTAATTAAACTTCAAATTATTCTCCTTATTTGTCACAATACAGATTTGATTTCGTAGCATTTTACAAATTCTTTTTTTATTTTATATTCTTTTATCAGATTAATCTTTATTTTTTATATATAAAAATCTAAAATAATCATTTTATTTTATTCAACTTACAAATAATTATAAGAGATCATTTCCTCGTAATATATTGTTCACTTAAAAATAGTATTAAGGGGGTCACGGGTGTCATGAATTGCTTAGGATATCATTAATAAGTGGGGTTAATTATAATGCTCAACTACTTAAAGAAAAATTCAAGAATGAAAACAAAAAAAATGTGGATAGAGATTAACATAAATATAATAATTATGATTGAAATAATAGGCAATGGGACATAGGATCGACATGTGGTTAATTAGTACTTTGCTGAGGTATGTACTGACTGTTTAATTTGAAATTTATAATGAATTGTCAACTTATAGTAGTTGATATTGATTATTTTAACACGTGAAAAAATTAAGATGACTGCCATTAGTACTCCTCTATCCCTAATTATTTGTCTATTTTTTAATTGATACACATATTAAGAAAATAATTAATGACATAGTAAATTTATCATTTTACCCCTATTAATTATGAAGTGGATGAAAAGTTCTACATTTTTCAAAGTAATTAATTATTTAATTGAGGGTATAATAGGTAAAATTTTTTATCCTTTCTTGATTTGTCAAAATGGACAAGTAATTAGGGACAACTATAAAAGGAAAAGTGGACAAGTAATTAGGGAGAGAAGGAGTATTAATTAACCTTAACTAATTGTAAGCTAATTACTCCCTCCGTCCCTATTTAGTTGTTCATATTTCCTCTTTTAGTTGTCCATTTTGACAAATCAAGAAAGGACAACAATTTTTTTTCTATTATACCCTTATTTAAATAAAGTTGTCATAAATAAAGTAAATAAACTTATGAACTTCCCAACATTGATTGGTTATCTTGAGTGAATTTATTTTGAAATTGTAAATTGTACTATAAGGGTAAAATTGTAACTTCACTATGCTAATCAATGTTGCCTTAATCTGTGTGTCATTTCTAAAGTGGACAACTAAATAGGAACGGAGGGAGTACTATTTTTTTAATAATTGAATTTAAGTCAAATTAATGCACATTGGGTCCAATTATGTAACACAGAAACATAAGTGATGGAAAGAAGTTGGCAGGAGAAAAAAAATAGTTAGTCTGTTTATCCTAGTTTGCAATTTAATTTCGTATCAAGGTTACAATCGATAACATCAATATTGTCACTAATATCAATATCGATCTCATTAGGAAGAAAACCTTTATGCTTTTATCCAAATATTTGTTCAAATATATCACAATGAAAGGAACATATATAGAAGTTTATTGCTAGGTATTTGACCAAATAGGATGGTCTAGTTCCTGTAGAACCTATCACTAAAATACTCCTTAGAGGGAGATAAGGCTAAGCAGATCGAAGAGGATTTTCTGTGAGATAAAAAATAAAAATGATTTTCCCCACACAAATTTTGGAAATAAGTGATTATCAGGTGATTTTAATTATTAACCGAGGGCAAAAGTAAATATTCATGCTGCCACACTTCAAAAAATAAAGAATTCAACGATAATAATATAATTGCTGCTATATTATATTTAGCGAAAAATAATAAATATGACTATTTATATCCAATCTTTCATATAAATTTCGCTAAAGACTTTAGCGATTCTGAGTGCAACTATTTCTTGTTGGAATTGCTTTAGTGGATTTATGGATAAAGATTAATCCTTTTTCTTTAGATGCTTTGACATTCTTTTTTAATTCTAATTATTGTCATGAGAAGGAATCACAAAAATTAAAAATCATAATTATTAGTGATGAATATTAAAAATAGAATAATTGCTATAATTTAATGTACATTTGATTTCTTTGTATACCATAAGGCTGCTAGTTTTGACAATAATTTTTACTTCTATCTTATTAGTTTATTGCTATTATTAGCACTAACATGACAAAAGGTAAATGCCTTTCCCAGTAGTGACTGTTTTGGACATGTATAAATATGAAACACATGGTTCATACTCTTGATATATGAGAGCATTTAGTTCAACATTCAACAAAAAAAAATTAAAATGTGTCCACAGTCAAATGAGAGCATCAGCATCGAGCTGCAACAGCTGCAGCTCGATGCTGATGGAAGGAATGAGAGAACTCAGTGGCTGCTGAATTCTCCAGAGCCACCAAGTTTTTGCAATGAGCTCATGAACTCAGTTAGTGAAACTGTTTTGCCACAAAAAAATAATTTTTTTCCTTCAAACTCAAAGCAATGCAAAGCTGGGGTCTTTTCATTCTTGCAAGGGTTATTTCCAATTCTTAGTTGGGGAAGGAATTATAAACCTAATATGTTCAAGCATGATTTGTTGGCTGGCTTAACTCTTGCTAGTCTCTGCATTCCTCAGGTATAGCAAATATATATAAGGTGTTCGTACTTGAATTGTGTGTGACTAGTTCATCTAAAATCTTAAACAGTTCGAGAAAACACATTTTTATTTACTCTTAGTTACGTTTTTAAGTACATCCTTTCATGTGCGGGCATAATAGGTGATGGTGACAAACATAGTGCCTCTACTTGCTCTGATACCATGTGGAATTGTGGGACCAGGTTAAGCTTTTAGATGAGACTGGTCACAAAGCTTAGCATTAGTGTTTGTTCCTTACACTCTTTGAAATGTTGAATTTAAAATTATACTTCTTGCAGAGTATAGGATATGCTAATCTTGCAAACCTTGAACCTCAATATGGCTTATGTAAGTTTCCAAAACAAGTGTAATTGTTGTATGTTCATCTTGGTTTTTTCTAAGCTTATATGTTTTCACTTTTGTTGTTTTAGACACTAGTGTTGTGCCACCATTGATATATGCTGTGATGGGGAGTTCGCGAGAGCTCGCTATTGGTCCTGTTGCTGTTGTATCACTACTGCTTTCTGCAATGGTTACCGAGATTGTAGATCCTGCAGTTGATCCTATTGCTTATACAAGCCTTGTTTTTACTGTCACTTTCTTTGCTGGTACTTTCCAGGCTGCATTTGGTCTATTAAGGTAAAGTTTCTATTAGAAAATGTTGAAAAGAACTCTTTTTGGAATATGTATGTTAATCTTGATTAGATGTAGATAGGAGGTTGTGGAGGACACGCAGATTATGATAGAAGGTTAGTAGGTAGTAGAGTGTTGTCCTGCTTATCCTTTCTATACTAGTAATCGTATTTCTCCTGTAGTTTCTTGTCCTTCTATATTTTTTACTATCTACTGTCTCTTGTACTTCGATTATTGCACTATTTTGTTGTAGTTACCGTTCCTTTTTTATGATTTCTATAGTCTAACGGAAACAACCTCTCTACCCTCAAGGTAGGGATAAGGTCTGCATACACTTTACCCTCCGCAGACCCCACTTGTGAGATTACACTGGGTATATTGTTGTTGTTGTATGTTAATCTTGATGTATGTGCAGGTTGGGATTTCTTGTTGATTTTCTTTCACATGCTGCCATAGTGGGATTCATGGGAGGTGCAGCCATTATAATTGGTCTTCAACAACTAAAAAGTCTCATAGGAATTAGTTACTTTACTAATAAAACTGATGTGGTGTCTGTGCTTAGAGCTGTTTTCAGATCATTTCATGATGAGGCAGTAAGTTTCTGAACTTATTTTCGATTGATTTTTCGTGTTTTCATCTTACTGATTTCCGTTGGACTTGTTTCAGTTGTCTCCTATGAATTTTATACTTGGCTGTTCATTCCTCATCTTCATCCTAGCAACAAGATTTATAGTAAGTAATAAGGTGTACTTGTTTGTTATCGATCAAATTTGGCGATTTTTTTCCTGTTTCATACACTAATCTATTGGCCACCTGAAATATACTGCAGGGTAAAAGGAATAAGAAACTATTCTGGCTACCAGCTATTGCTCCTTTGTTATCGGTGATCGTAGCCACCTTGATGGTTTATTTAACGAAGGCTGATCAACACGGAGTTAAAATTGTAAAACACTTCAAACGTGGTTTGAATCCAAGTTCAGTTCATCAATTACAGTTCAATGGTCCACACCTTGGACAAGTCGCGAAAATTGGACTAATTTGTGGTCTTGTGGCTCTAACTGTATGTCTCTACTCTTTGTTCTCCCTTTTTGATTTCCTAAAGATCACTAAATTAGGAGGATTCATTCATAATGTTGAAATGATCTCGGTTTTCCTCAGGAAGCAATTGCTGTCGGACGATCATTTGCTACGATGAAAGGCTATCATCTTGATGGCAACAAAGAAATGGTAGCCATGGGATTCATGAACATTGTTGGATCTTTAACTTCTTGCTATACAGCAACTGGTGAATTCTCAATTCCTTACACTTTCATATATTATGTTCAAAATCTTGAATATCCTTGTTATACGAGTTCTGATGTACTCCCTCCGTTTTAATTTGTTGGTCTTACTTTTCCTTTTTTGGCAACTCCTCAATTTTAACTTTCCATGTAACATGTTTAAGACCATCAGATTAAAGTGCATTTTGGTACATTCTACATATCGTTAGTTTAAGAGCACAAGATTCATAAGTCTTCTTTACTTCCTTAAACTCCGTGACAAGTCAAAACCAGACAAACAAATTGAAACGGAGGGAGTAATAAGTTTTGCTTCAAAATTTTTACAGGTTCATTTTCAAGGACAGCAGTGAATTTCAGTGCAGGATGTGAAACTGTGGTATCAAACATAGTTATGGCTATCACAGTTTTCATATCTCTAGAATTGTTAACCAAGCTTTTATACTACACTCCACTAGCTATCCTTGCATCAGTTATTTTATCCGCGCTTCCTGGATTGATCGACATAAATGAAGCGTATCATATCTGGAAAGTAGACAAGATGGACTTCATTGTTTGCATTGGTGCCTTCTTTGGAGTACTATTTGTCTCTGTCGAAATTGGCCTTCTAATCGCGGTAATTTTGAAGTCTCTGTCTCTCTCTGTATTCACAAGACTTTACTCAATATAAGAAAACAACTTGCATTAAACAAATGTTATACTTGTTCCCTCAAACAAACATCTTGTGACTCACATGTAAATAATTTAGTAAAATCCAGAGGAAATGCCAAACAGATGGATAGCCCTCTGAGTCATTTGTGGGCACCATGCTATAATAGAATTTTAACTCGTCCTTGAAAAAAATACCAGATTCATGTCAACTCTCTGGTTAGATGTCTTTTTCTTTGCAACTTGAAACTAAACAAAGACTAAAAAACATCATCCATAGAAAATCAAATCACAAATGCTTGATTGATAATATTATATTTGAATCATTTTCTCAGAAAGTCACTCGACGTTGTTTTGTAATACAAAAGTCACTCAACTAATGGTAATTATCTCAGAAAGTTGCTCAACTTTGTTTTGTAACAGAAAAGTCACTCAACTATTGTCATTTCAACTGTAAAGTCGTCACTTTAAGTATTGTCATTCCACCTACAAAGTCACTCAACTAATTTAGTAATGTCTATTTGGTCTATTGCAGGTTGGCATTTCATTTGCTAGAATAATACTAGACACGATTCGAGCAAGTACAGAAGTACAAGGCAGACTTCCTGGGACGCTGGATACGTTTTGTGACATTACACAATATCCAAGAGCCACTAGTACTTCAGGCATCTTGAACATCAGAATCAACTCTGGTTCACTTTGTTTTGCAAATGCTACTTCCATAAGAGAGAGGTATATATATAATTCACGCTCTTATCAAAGTGGAAATTAAGACAATAAACTTCAAGCCTACTTACTTTTCAACTTATTTTGTTTCTAGGGTTATGAAATTGGTGACACACACAAATGATAATGAGGAGAACACAAAGGAAAATGTTCATTTTGTTGTTCTAGACATGTCAAGTAAGTTTCATAACTAGTAGAATTTCCCAATCCCCGCCCCCCCTTCCCACATTGGTTGGGGAGTGGACTGGTTCCTTATATGGACTTGACAATCCTCCCTTCATGAGCTAGGCTCAGGTGTCATATCTTTACAGTTGTAACAACTTACTACTAAGATGATTTTGATCTCATTGGTTAATTTGCAGATGTAATGAGTGTGGATACATCAGGAATAGTGATGTTAGAAGAGTTGCACAGGGAATTGGTTTCACAAAGCATACAAGTAAGTTTCTCATATTCTTTTCTCTAAATTTAAGCCGTCGAAGCGATGTCACACAACACTGTCTCGTTTGATGTTCTAATGTATAAATATAAAATAAATGACATAATTGAGTGAAGCTGATATGTTTGAGGGGTCCTTTTAAAATATATGATAGCTCTTCAACATATACATACATATATATAACAAGTTCTTTCTAAAGTTAACTAGTGCACGTGCACCCCCAACCCATCACGCATGGGGCCTTCCTCGGATCTTGCGTCAATACATGATGTTTTATACACCCGACTATCCTTTTATACATTAATAGTGTCTATACTAACATACTATCGTAAGTTGTAGCAACTTATTTGTCTTATTTTTTGGATTACTAATTTTACTACCAATATATTCTAACTCTTATATGATGTCTTTCTTTTTTTGCAGTTAACAATAGCTAACCCAAGATTAAGAGTGATTAACAAAATGAAGACAGCAAAATGTTTTGACAAACTAGGAAAAGGATGGATTTTCCTTACTATTGGGGATGCTGTTGATGCCTGCTTGAGTCTCAAAATAGCTGATCCTAGCTCTACCAATTGTTGAAATTTTATATATGTTGTTATTAAATGCTTCTTATTCTTGTGTATACAAAGCATTAACAACAAAGAATTAATGGAAAAGAGTCACCACAAATTATGTATTTCATCATATTTATAGAGTTGATAAAACAAAATCTTGAAAGATTATCGTCACGAAATAATATATAGATAGACAATTTAACTTAATTTTAACGGACAACTATACACTCTAACTTTGAGGATGTATATCCAAATTCCTCAATTCTTCTCTACTGTGTCAATTGAGCACTCCAACATAACTTACGAAATGATTATCTCAACATCAGGTGTCCATGATATACAGTTGAGACAAGTTGGAGTGTTTAGTTGACAATTGAGACCAAGTTGAGATGTTTAGATGTGCACTCTCAAAATTGAAGTGCTTACTTGTCAGCTAAAATCAAGTTATAGGGGTTGTTTACGTATTATGCCTATATATAAACATATATAACTAAACTTAGAGCATATATAATTGAACCTATCCTGCCAAGATTTAACAACTTACTTGTTCAGGTCAATCAATAATACCTTAAATAATACACTAAAATAGAGCTTAGGGGTTATAGAAACTCGTAAAGGTGAATTTGGATTAGGGGTTGTGTATTTATAGTTCGGTTCAATTTTGAAGTTTATCGATTCGATTTATTGGTTTGTAAGCATTCTAAACCGTTATAGTTTCATTAAGATATTGACTTATTGAATATTAGTTTATTGGTTATTGATCATTCTCGGTTCGGTTATCGGTTTAACCGATAAGATTTGACACAATTTTGTAAATTGAAAATCACTTAAAAATAAGATGATAAACCAAATAAACCATGCACATGAATTGACAAATTACATCTTGCTCAAAATCAAACACTGTCACATTCTAGAATAACCGAGAGTTTGAGACAACTAGAAGTAAAAATATGAAATTTAACCCCAAGCAAGGACTTTATGTACCAAAGAGTATAAATATAATTTATTAATTTACCATCGGTCTGTTTTAAAAAAAAAACTCAAGACAGAACTTTTAGTAACTTTTTTTAAAAAAATTCGAATCATCGGTTTCAATTCGATTTTGAATGCTCCTGCTAATTTGGATAAAGTTAAGAGTATCTGAGTATGTATTAAGCCATTTTTCCGTATAATTATTATTTGGGTTTGCCATTAAAACGACGCCGTTTGAAGCTTTAAAGAGGCAATTTAAATAGCCCGACCCGACAATAGAAGAAATAATTGTTCTTCAATTGGAGAAAGAGAAAATATTGGGGAAAAAATGGGAGAAGAAGCAAAAGATGATCAACCAGAATCAATTCAAAACCCTAATTCAAATCGCATTACACAAACCCAATTTCTCTCCTGGAAGCGCCAAAAGGTATCTTCTTCTTCTCTTCATGTTAACGGTATAGGGGATTACAAGATGGTGAATCGACTGAGTTATTAAGATTTCCCGTGCAATATGTATTACCAGGAGATTATATTATATGTTGCTTACTTTCCTTTCAATAAGATGAATAATTAATCTTTGTGGTAGTTTAATACGGTTGAATTATGAGAAGCTAAAACAGGGAAGCAATTCTATTATATTTAAGACGAAGAACGAGGTCATATCCGTTTAAAAATCTAGGTTCTAGCTTCCTATAGTTAATAATTTGGTTGTTAAACTTGGATTAGCTTTGATTTTAGGTACATTATTTAATGTTTTATGTTAAATAGGTCGATAGAGGTAATTGATATAGATTATTCAAGTAGTTAGTTGCAACTAGTTTGGGATTGAAGCTTAGTTTGATCGATTGACTGTATCGAGTTCCCTATTATGGTTGTCTGTGGAATGTATATCCACCTGGTGAATGATTTCCTACAAAATCAGCAATTTGTGCAATTACGTGTATTCCTCCTACTAGACCTATTGATATGTTGTCCTTGAGTTCCTCTGGAACTTTTTTTCCCTTGGGAATTGGAGTTGTAAATTGACAAGTATGCACTTTTTGAAAATGTGTTTATGATTGAAAAGTCATGTCAGTCAAGTGTACAGACCATTTTATAATTTTGATTATGATGAAGAGATGCAGTTTTATGCTATGTTGCTCGGGCTCTCCAAAATATGTTGCTGCATTCGTGTAGTCCTCCAAGAATGCACTGCTGTTGGAGGACCCAATACACCCGTTGATATTTTTGAAGAGTCCGAGCAACATAGTTTTTATGTTATCCTGAGCTAGTTCTCGTTCTGAAATTGTAATTTCTTATTGTTAATCACTAAATATTCGTTCATAACTTTTTTAGCTCTTTAATGTATCAGTTTACCAAGTATGTTAATTGTTTGTACTGGCAACTAAAGACCAAATTTCATGGATGCTGAGATGCACACCTCAGCACTCTGTCACATACAATAAAATAAAGCGCCACCTAAGTGAAGAAAGCAGAAAACTTGGCTTTAAGTGATTTTACGGCTTAAGTGTACCTGATACGAGCTTTTAACAACACTACTTCCATTCTATGCCTACACTCTTCTTCATTCAGATTGTGTGATTCATCTCTTTTCTCCAGAGTTTCCAATTTAATTAGAATCTTTATTTCTCTATTCGTTTCTCATAGATAGACTCCATTCCTTCTATGGTTCTCAAGTTTCATTTTTCATGTCAATCTGAAATCAGTTATTAGCCTGTATATGAACAAATTTTCTAGTTTTCTTCTTAAAACTTGGTCAAAGACTCAAGTATGTATTGATATAAATTAATGGGAATTACTAGAAATGTTCTGGGTCCAGTTGCTGATGCATGTAATAATATATTTTAGCCTATTTTCATTTGCTGGAAAAATTGATAGGATTTTAAAACACAGCCACCTTCTTTTTCTGTTGAGAAAATCACTTTCACCTTGTTAAACTCTTCAATCATTTAACTATGCTGTAAATCACCTAATAAAGGAAGTTCCTTGGAGTAGTGAAAGAAAGGGAATTTCAGTTTTGTGCTCAGGTTGGAATGAGGAAATGAGCTCACAGTCTCACTAATGTTCTGTTGCACAGACTCTTCACTTTTAATGCCGTACCCGTGTTGGATTCTCCAAAATTACACCACTTTTGGAGAAACCGACACGTATCCATTGACATGTTTGAAGAGTCCGAGCAACATAGATGTTCTCACAAATTCTTATTCTTGTTTTATGGTCTTCATTTTGTTGCATTCCTCATTCAAGGAATTTCATTACCAATTCCTTCAAAATATTTTAGGCCATTTCTAAAAGTTTATTTCTAGAAGTACTTGTATAATTTATAACACTTTGGTAAGGTTAGGCATTCATTTTAGTCAACAAAACTGAATATCCTTTGTGATAGCAATATCACCTTCACTATGATTTAAGTCGGATAAATTGTTTTCACCCTAAGTAAGGAGGAATTTCATTGAATGAATAGCTGTAACAAAGTTTGCTTTTGTTCGTTGACTTCCTTTATTGTAGATGTCCTTTTTTAAATCTATTTTGGTTGTTGTTCCTATAGTTGTAGATTCTAGGAGTTCTGTAGATTTCAGGACTTTGTTGCTAGTGGTTTATCTGTTTTACTCAAGAGAAACCTGTTGTAGTATTTTCATTATAGTCCTCATAAGTCGTGAGTCGTGACAGATTTGGTTTCATTTTCAGGACGCGGATGCATTAGCTAGAAAGGCTGAAGTCGCAAGAAAGCGTGCAGAGGATGTAGCTGCAGGGGCCGTGCAAATGAATGGTCGTGAACTTTTCTTTCATGAGCCCTGGGTCTTCGATAACTCCCTTTACTAATGTTGTTTTTCCGATAAAAATATCTTCCAAAGTAATTCTATTAACGTAGTTATTATTAAGACAACTAAATTTGAATATTGTTGATTTGTTATGTGAGGACATCACAAGTTGCTTGCTTGAATCGAATCTTAAAATCTTTATGTTGTTTTTTCCGTTTAGTATTCGTGTCAGTTAATTATGTGGGGATGGGGGGGCAAGGGCGGCTCAACCCGAAAGCCACTAAAGCAGCTGCTTTAGGCAAGTACTGAGCAGACAAAAGATGAAGGAAATACATACATAAAACCAGATCTGATGAAGGCCATTGTAAGAAGCACCGTATTAACACTTGGAAGAAACAAAATACCTAAGTAGAATATAAATTTTTTTATGCATTTATTGTTACTATTAATTAAATTTTTCTTAATAGTTTGTTGTTGATCTCTTACCCACAATATCTTGTTAATTATTATGCACATATACTTGAAATTTTAATATTGATGTAATTATAATTAAAAATAATAGATAATTAATTTTACAGTTACTTTTTATTTCTTAATTTATCTAATTCACTTCAATTTGAATCAATCATGTTTTAATATTCGTTATGTTAGATTGTCTTCAATTCTTTGAGATGTTTTATTAAACATTTTGAGGTCAAACTAATTTAATTAACAAATAATTAAATTTTAAAAAAATATTGTCTTAACTTAGGATGTCTTCTAAAAGTAATAATCACTACAATATTGATTTTTGTAATTAAAAGTATTACAAAATATTATATAAGTGAAAAAATGATTTAGAATAATTTTGATAATTTATGTAACAATTGATTCTATTGAAAAAGTATTCAAAATTATGACCAATAAACAAAATTTAAACTTTTGTGTTGTTATTTTCGCATTTACAGCCAACTTTTAGAAATTACGTGATTTTCTCGATTTTTTTTGTGTAATGCCCATAGATCTGTGGCTTTGGAAAAATTCTGAAAAAACTTTATGAACACCTCCGCAATGAGTTGGGGAAACATTACGTATAGTCCCACCATTTCTTTAAGGCCTATTTTCGCATTTACGAGCCAATTTTTAGAAATTATGCGGCTTTCTTGGTTTTTTGTGTGTATTAGCCCATGGATCTGGCGCCTAGGAGCACCCATTTTTTTTAAAAAAATAATAATTTATGAGGATCTTTGTAATGAGTTGGGGAAACATTAAGTATAGTCCCACCATTTCTTTAAGGCCTATATTCACATTTACGAGCCAACTTTTTGAAATTACGTGACTTTCTTGGTTTTTCGTGTGTAATGCTCATAGATCTGTGGCTTTGGAACACCCAAAAAAAAATTCTGAAAAAACTTGATGAGGTCCTCCGTAATGAGTTGGGAAAACATTATATATAGTCCCACCTTTTCTTTAAGGCCTATTTTCACATTTACGATCCAACTTTAAGGAATTACGCGACTTTCTTATTTTTTTCATGTGTATTAGTCCATGGATCTGGCACCTAAGAACACCCAAATCATTTTTTGAAAAACTTTATGAGGACCTCCGTAATGAGTTGGGGAAGCATTCGTATAGTCTCGCCATTTCTTTAAGGCCTATTTTCACATTTACGAGTCAACTTTTATGAATTATCCGACTTTCTTGACTTTCATGTGTATTAGCCCATAGATCTGTAGCCTTGGAGCACCCAATTTTTTTCCTTCTGAAATAGCTTTATGAGGACCTTCGTAATGAGTTAGGGAAGCATTATGCATAATCCTACCATTTTAAGGCCTATTTTCGCATTTATGAGCCAACTTTTAGAAATTACGCGAATTTCTTGATTTTTCGTGTGTATTAGCCCATTGATCTGTAGCCTTGGAGCACCCAAAAACTTTTTCTTAAAAATTTTTATGAGGACCTTCGTAATGAGTTGACTAAGCATTACGTATAGTCCCACCATATTTAAGGCCTATTTTTGCATTTACGAGCCAACTTTAAGCAATTACGCGACTTTCTCAATTTTTCATGTGTATTAGCCCATGGATCTGGCGCCTTGGAGCACCTAAATTTTTTTCTTGAAAAACTTTATGAGCACCTTCGTAGTGAATTGGGGAAGCATTACGTATAGTCCCACCATTTTTAAGGCTTATTTTTCGCATTTACGATCCAACTTTTAGGAATTACGCGACTTTCTTAATTTTTCATGTGTATTAATTAGTCACGGATCTGGCACCTTGGAGCACCTAAAAACTTTTTTTTGAAAAAACTTTATGAGGACATTCGTAATGAGTTGGGGAAGCATTACATATAGTCCTACCATTTTCTAAGGCCTATTTTCTCATTTACGAATCAACTTTTAAGAATTACGCGATTTTCTTGATTTTTCATGTGTATTAGTCTATGGATCTGGAGCCTTGGAGCACCCAAAACGTTTTTCTGAAAAACCTTTATGAGGACCTTAGTAATGTGTTAGGGATACATCACGTATAATTTCATCATATTTTAATGCCTATTTTTGTATTTACGAGTCGACTATTTGGAATTACGTGAATTTTTAAGTTTTTCGTGTGTATTAGTCCATGGATCTGGCGCCTTGAAACACCCAAAAAAAAAAATCTGAAAAAAACTTTATGAGGATCTTTGTAATGATTTGGGGAAGCAATTCATATGGCAACCAGGTTTTAGGGTGTTAATAGACTAAATAAGTTTTTTCTGCTTTTATCTTGTTCTTGTTTTATCTTTTCACTTTTTCTTTCGTTTCGTTGGTTTAATGCTGATTTGTCTTGGTGGGAATAAACAAGTGTCATCATGTCCGTTTTTGAATCGTGACAAATTTGTTGGGCTAAGTTGGATTATTAGTTGGTTCACCCATATGAGGGTTAGTGTGGGTGCGACTCACGATGGTCTGGATCGTGACATAATGAAGGTAAAATTAGTTAGATAGTGTCACGCCCCGAGGCTACCCCCTTGAACGTAAACACTGAACCTAGGATCATGAGTGACCCCAAGCTAACCCTGAGCAGACATATCATAAGCATACTAAAAGATTACTGAATAAAATATACTATGCGGAAGCTTAAAACCATAATCAACTGAAAGTGGGGAATACCCAATACTAATCTGATTATATAAAAGAATATGAGTTTAATAACAACTGGAAGATCAAACTCAAAACTAAAGCTGAATCTAATGATATGTCTGAAAGATTCTCTAACTGACTAAAGTTGCTGGGACATGCCCCCAGCTAACTCTAGCAAAACTGAAAACTGAATAAAAAGACTAAAATGTAAAACATGTCTATTGTCCTCGAAGTATGATGACTCACCACTGAAGCTGTTGAACTGGAGATCGAAAATCAATCTATACTTGATTTGGATGTTGAGTACCTGAACCTACATCATGAAAGGATGTAACGCAAAGTATGCGTCAGTACTTGGAATGTACTAAGCATGCATGATATAAAGTATAACTAAATAAAATACATAACTGAACAAAACATACTGAGCAATAATATAATCTGAACTGAATGTAAATGTTGAAATATACTAAAGACTAAACTAAATGCAATGACCAAGTACTAATTCTGAACATGACATACTGATACTGAATGCTGAAGTATAACTGAAAACTTGGTCGAATGCACTAGGGTCTGACTGTGGGAGCTACTATTAACCGACATAAAATCACGTGAGATAAACGTGGAGTCCGATGTATACGCCCCATCGAGAGGATCCAATACACCTTGTTAGGGGTATAAAGGCACGTTTGTTCGATGTATACACCCCATCGATAGGACCCAATATACCTTGTCAGGGGTATAAATGCATAAATGACATGATCACTAAAGCTGATGCCTAATAGAGGGGACTGATAAACCTACAAGGGCACGTAGTTCTGGGACTATGAGGGTACGCTGAATCCTAGTCCAACTCGGTCTAAGCTTACTCCCAACTGGAATGTGTATAAACAACATATCTGAAATACTGGATAACTCAATGTTGTGACATGCAAATCTGAGAATGCAACATTTATAACTGACAATGAAACATTCGTAACTGGAGAATGTATATTTGTTTAACTGACCTAGCAAGTGTAATTCATGAACTAAAAGAATCTACACAACTAGGGTTTTGAATTTCATGCAAAGAACTATGCAACGATTTCACGAAAACATGATAACCTGATTAGGAATACTAGAACAGCTAATTCACAACAGTTCTACAAGGTTGTACAAACCCAAGTCTAAACATGATATAGAGAATCAAGAATCTGACTGAATTCTAAAGACTTAGTGGATGAAAGGAACACACTAGTGAAATTCCACATACCCGGTGACGAAATTCACGGAAAAATCTTTTGATTTCGGGGCTGGAACTGAAGAAAACTTGTTACATTCTTGGAAGGGTTTGGGTCGCCTCTTTTCTCCTCTTTTGTTCTAAGTTTGATGAATCTTTAGAGAATAAGGGTTGTGGGTAAGTCTGACTATGTTATTAGGCTTATTCTAAGTAAAACGACGTAGTTTAGGCATCAAACGACGTAGTTTAACTGCCCAATGCATAGGGGAAAGGACCAAATCAACCCTAACTTAATTCTGACGAAGCCCATCCACGGAGGGAATGACGGTCTGTCGTTTGACCTACCGGCCGTCGTTTGGGTTCGTCGGTCAAGTCTGCCCGACATGGCTTCACTAAAACGAGCATAACTTTTTATTTAGAGATGAGATTTTAGCAAACTCTGTGGCGTTGGAAAAAGGATTCAATTATCTATCATTTGGTGGGTCAGGTGCCACCTAATTCCTTTTGTGCTAAGAGTGATGACCATTTGAAGTTGACCAAACAACAATTTCCCTCTAACTGGCTGCTGACCCTCACCTACGGTCCAACCACGGACCGTACTAGTCGATCGTGGGTGGGATCAGAGACTATAAAGATTTGGGCCTTAACGACAAAACCCCACCTACGGTCCGTGGTCCCACCTTTGGTCCATGGTGATTTCGTCGATACTAGCACCCGTTTTTTGAAAACTAGGATTTTTCTTCATTTTGAGATCTGAGGTGTTATAGATAGTATAACACAGGACAAAGTTGAACAATTTACTATAGTAGTGGGGTATACTAGTATCATTTCAATTTTTAAATAAATAATTATGTGTTACAATAGATGTGTGGAGACTAATACAAAATAATGTGTATTTTGTAACGGTCTTAGATTCGGAATCTTGCGAATTTAATTCTATCAATTTCATTTATACTTTGGTTCATTAATATGATAAAATCTATATTAAATTTATAAATACAATAAAATTTATTACCAACATATATTATAAATAAGACGCACATCTAGCTTCTCAATATTATACTCTATTATAAAATTTGAAAGGGGTGTCGCTTATTATTGAAGCTATCACTTGGATTTCTCTCTTTTCAAGATGTAATTCTTTTGATCTCTTTCTCTTTTTGAATTTCTCAATCTATAATTTTAGATCTAAACCCTTTGTTTTATATATGTATGATTTAGGTCTCAAAATAGTGATGCTCCAAAAAAACAGAATGAGAAGACTTTACAAACTTCTGTTGATCTTGACTTCTTGCAATCCAGGTACCTCTTTTAGAGTTAATAAATTCATCGTTGATGTTGACTCTTATTAATCTGAGATGTTTTAAAGAATTTTGGGGAAAATGAGTACTGAGGAAGGGCATCTTGGTCGTTTTAATATTTTATCCTAGGATGTAGATTTTACACTAGTCCTATAGTATTAAGAGCTAATTACACCTAACTCTATTCTTTTCCTAATTACAAAATCCCTTAAATTTGGTAGAGTTCAGATACATCCCAAAACGTCCCAATATATCGCGTCTTGATTTTGGATACATCCCATCTCGATTTTGGATACATCCTTATTCAATGTCCTGATACATTGCGTCTTGATTACGGATATATCACTCGACGTCCCAATACATCACGTACGTCCCGATACATTGCGTAAAGTGATGTGTCCAAGTGATACATTGCGTAAAATGATGTATCCGACTAATACATCGCGTAAAGTAACATCATGATACATCACGTACGTCCCGTTACATCTTAAAGTGATGTATCCGACTGATACATCGTGCAAAGTAGGAATTTTTGTAATTTTTTCAAATGCTAGGAAATTTTAGAAAATATAGTAAAATAAGTTGTGTTTTAAAATAATTTTTTCATATTTATTTTATATAATTCGTACGCTGGTAAAATGTATCACCCCTTATTGTATTTTGTAATAACTTCTATTAAATCACTCAAATGTCCGAATAAAATTAATATTGATTTGTATCATGTCTGATTGGTTTCTAAGAAATTGAATCTCTGCATAAAAATTAATGTTGAGTTATACAATACGAGGTTTGCTAATTTTATTGCCTCATAATTAATATTAACAGAAGTTATTCAATAATCTATATATTAGTTTATGCTGCTTGTAAAAAATGAAATTAAAATACGGTAATAAGCAATATATGAACTAAATTTCTAAAAGGATAGAACTAACCCTTATAATAACAAGATCATTTTTTATTTTATTTATAGAACAAATAAATATTGTGAATCATAATTTATATATTAATTTGTAAATTATTCAATGAGAAATAATATCTGAATTACTAATCTATGTGATATCAATATATACCTAATGACCTCTGCATTATTAATCCCTACGTAACCTATGTGTTAATCAAACGATAGCTAATTCCTACATCACTAAAAGTTTTTTAGACAACAAATTAATATAAATACCATTACAAAAGAAAAACACATCGAACTAAATATTGTAGTTCATAGTTTATTTACATATACATTTTCTTCTTCTTTTTTGGCAGTTTAAAACCATCTAATGACTATCCATATGTTCTATCTCTGCCAAATCGAACTAAATATTGTAGTTCGTGGTTTATTTACATATACATTTTCTTCTTCTTTTTTGGCAGTTTAAAACCATCTAATGACTATCCATATGTTCTATCTCTGCCAAATCCATTTGGGTTCAATCAACATGACATTGATTCTTCCTCAAGGTATTAAATATTCTCTCTAAACACACATGACAATCTATATTCAATTTCTATAATACTTAATGCTTAATTCTTTCTCTTTTTTTATTTAATATTTGTTGTATTTTGTTTTAATTTATATGTATTTTTAAGATGTATTTTCTTACTTGATAGGTCTATATCTAATCCTACTCCAGAACTCACACTTATTGTTGGTCAAAATTTACCTTCAGAGGTATTTTATTTTGAAATCTTTATCATCTTTTTTACTTTACAATCTTCATTTGGTTAAATAAATTTGAGAAAAGGCAATGAAGAGAGAGTTGGCAGAGTTGTATTTACCTTAGTCTTTTTACCCTTTGATTGATAATCACATGGGGAACGTGGGGGGAGGGGGTTGTTTATTGAGTTCCACATTGAGTTACGAAATATTTGATAATTTTTTTATGATTTTGAGGAATTCGTATCTCATAGACCTACAAACTTTTTGAAATTATTAGAATCTTATTATTTTTCATCATTATATCAGATATATTCATTCTAATTCAAAATTTATCATGTCAGACCTCTGTGTTATAACCTTCAGGCTATTCTAATTCAATATTTATCATGTCAGATTTTTGTGTTATATTCTCCATGCTTCATATGTCTAGTATTGTGTGTATGTAGAGGGTAGGAAAGAGTGTGGAGTCTCATATCAATGAAATAAGGAACATTTGATCTCTTTATGTAGTCTTAGTGGTCAATCATCACGTCTTAATTATTATTTAATTTTTGAAATTGAGTTAAAAGTCAAAATCAATTTATTCTCAAAGTTTTTTCACACACAAGTAACCCAGATGAAGTTACAATTACTATATCCTTATTCCTCTTTAATTAGTAAAGATGATATATATTTTGCTTTTTTATTGTTTCTATATGCAGGGAGACATTGCCAATCCATTTGGGTTCAATCAACATGACATTGATTCTTCCTCAAGGTATTAAATATTCTCTCTAAACACACATGATTATTTATATTCAATTTCTATAATAATTAATGGTTAATTCTTTCTCTCTTTTATTTAATAAAAAAAATTGTTTGTCTTTTGTTTTAATATATATGTATATATTTTAAAGATGTATTCTCTTACTTGTTAGGTCTATATCTAATCCTGCTCCAGAACTCACACTTACTGTTGGTCAAAATTTACCTTCAGAGGTATTTTATTTTGAAATCTTATCATCTTTTTACTTTACAATCTTCATTTGACTAAGTAAATTTGAGAAAATGTAATGAAGGGAGAGTTGGTAGAGTAATTGTATTTACCCCCGTCTTTTTACCCTTTGACTGATAATCACATTGGGAGCGCGGGGGGTGGGGGGGGTGTTGCTTATTGAGTTCCACATTAAGTTACAGAATATGTGATAAATTATTATGAATTTGAGGAATTCTTATCTCATAGACCTACTAACTTTTTGAAATTAATTAGGATCTTATTTTTTTTATCATTATATCAAACATACTCATTCTAATTCAATATTTATCACGTTAGTCCTTTGTGTTATATCTTTCATGCTATTCTAATTCAATATTTACCATGTTAGACCTTTGTGTTATAGCCTTCATGCTATTCTAATTCAATATTTATCATGTCAGACTTCTGTGTTATATTATCTATGCTTCAAATGTTTGGTATTGGGTGTACGTAGAGGGTATGAGAGAGCGTGAAGTCTCATATAAATGAAAAAAGGAACATTTGATCTCTTTATGTAGTCTTAGTGGTCAATCATCCCCTCTTAATTATTATTTAATTTTTGAAATTGAGTTAAAAGTCAAAATCAGTTTATTCTCAAAGTTTTTTCACACACAAGTAACTCCGATGAAGTTACAATTACTATATCCTTATTCTTCTTTAATTAGTAAAGATGATATATATTTTGCTTTTTTATTGTTTCTATATGCAGGGAGACATTGCCAATCCATTTGGGTTCAATCAACACGACATTGATTCTTCCTCAAGGTATTAAATATTCTCTCTAAACACACATGATTATTTATATTCAATTTCTATAATAATTAGTGGTTAATTCTTTCTCTCTTTTACTTAATAAAAAAAAAATTGTTTGTCTTTTGTTTTAATACATATGTATTTATTTTAAAGATGCATTCTCTTACTTGTTAGGTCTATATCCATTCCTGCTTCAGAACTCACACTTACTGTTGGTCAAAACTTACCTTCAGAGGTATTTTATTTTGAAATCTTATCATCTTTTTTACTTTACAATCTTCATTTGACTAAGTAAATTTGAGAAAATGTAATGAAGAGAGAGTTGATAGAGTTGTATTTACCCCTGTCATTTTACCCTTTGATTGATAGTCACATGGGGAGCGCGTGCGCGGGGGGCGGGGGTTGTATATTGAGTTCCACATTAAGTTACGGAATATGTGATAAATTTTTATGATTTTGAGGAATTCTTATCTCATAGACCTACTAACTTTTTAAAATTAATTAGGATCTTATTATTTTTTTATCATTATATCAGACATACTCATTCTAATTCAATACTTATCACGCTAGACCTTTGTGTTATATCCTTCATGCTATTCTAATTCAATATTTATCATGTCAGACTTCTATGTTATATTCTCTATGCTTCAAATGTTTGGTATTGTGTGTATGTAGAGGGTAGGAGAGAGCGTGGAGTCTCATATCAATGAAATAAGGAACATTTGATCTCTTTATTTAGTCTTAGTGGTCAATCATCACCTCTTAATTATTATTTAATTTTTGAAATTGAGTTAAAAGTCAAAATCAATTTATTTTCAAAGTTTTTTCACACACAAGTAACTCCGATGAAGTTACAATTACTATATCCTTATTCTTCTTTAATTAGTAAAGATGATATATATTTTGCCTTTTTATTGTTTCTATATGCAGGGAGACATTGCCAATCCATTTGGGTTCAATCAACATGACATTGATACTTCCTCAAGGTATTAAATATTCTCTCTACACACATGATTATTTACTATAATAATTAATGGTTAATTCTTTCTCTCTTTTATTTAATAAAAAAATTGTTTGTCTTTTGTTTTAATATATATGTATATATTTTAAAGATGTATTCTCTTACTTGTTAGGTCTATATCTAATTCTGCTCCAGAACTCACACTTACTATTGGTCAAAATTTACCTTCAGAGGTATTTTATTTTGAAATCTTATCATTTTTTTTACTTTGCAATCTCCATTTAGCTAAGTAAATTTGAGAAAAGGCAATAAAGAGAGAGTTGGTAGAGTTGTATTTACACCCGTCTTTTATCTTTTAACAGGTAATCACATGGGAACGTGGGGGAAGGGAGGGGGGGGGGGTTGTTTATTGAGTTCCACATTGAGTTACATTTTATATGATTCCGAGGAATTCTTATCTTAGACTTACCCAACTTTTTGAAATCAATTAGGATCTTATTATTTTTTTTCATTATTATATCAGGGATATTCATTCTAATTCAATATTTATCATGTCAGACCTCTACATTATATTCTCCCTGCTATTCTAATTCAATATTTATCATGTTAGACCTCAATGTTATATTCTATATACTTCAGATGTCTAGGATTGTGTGGAGGTGGAGGTAGAGGGTAAGAGAGAGTGTCGAGTCTCATATCAATAAATAAGGAATATTTGATCTGTTTATGTAGTCTTGGTGGTCTTGACCTCTTAATTATTATTTAATTTTTGAAATTGAGTTAAAAGTTAAAATCAATTTATTCTCAAATTTTTTTCACACACAAGTATTCAGATGAAGTTACAATAACTATATCCTTATTCTTCTTTAATTAGTAAAGCTGATATATATTTTGCCTTTTTATTGTTTCTATATGCAGGGAGACATTGCCAACTCTAATAATAGGGTTGTCATTCCTTCAAGAGGATCCTTGAGAACTCGTAGTCTGAGGGTATGATAGTCATTTAAAAAAATATTACTCCGTTCTTATTAATTTACTTGACATTATTTTCTTATCAGTTTATTTAAAAAAGGACTTATTTTTAGATTAAAAAACAATTAACTTTAAAATTTTGATTTTTATCTTTAATGGTTTTCTTTTAACACAAATATTATGATATATTAAAACAAGTGTCAGAACTATTATAATTATATAAATACTATTACATATTTAAAAATTTACAAAGTCTAAAAATCTTTCTATTATTTCTTAAATATTTGTAGTGTTTTATATTATACCAAATAAATTGAAACGATGAAAGTATCAAAAATGTTTTGTTAGCATTATTAAGCAAACTTACATTTTATGTTAAATAAATGCAGGCAAACTATCCACGAGGAAGAATGTCAGGGTTAATGCATGGATTGTCTGCAAGAGTATGTATCTATTCCCTAACTTATATTTAATGGTTTAAACATTAATTTACAAATAATTTACTTAATTTCAAAATATTTAATTTGTGTAATTGTTCATACAACGCATAACACATTTTTATTATTTTATATTTTTTGTTTATTAATGCAGAGAGAAGTCGTTGAGGGAGAAAACATGCAATATCCAAATATTCCACCATGGAGAACGTAATTATATATTTTCTCTATTCTACTTTATGTGTTATTATTTTCTATCAATGGATCTTAAATCAGAAATATATATATATGTGAGATTATTTGCTCTAATTATAAAATAATTAAACCAACAACATATTATAATATAAAATTAACAGAAACATACTTCGTGGTTTATCATATTTTTTTCTTAATTTCATTTGTGATGAAGTTTTAGTTGTGAAATTCAGAACTTTATAATAGTGACTATTTTTCAAAAACTAGATTGAAAAGTGATCAATAAACACTATTTTTACGATAACTATTGTATATCTTTTTTTCTTTTCTTTATTTTTGTTAGCATCCAAACCCCTACAAATCCATTTGTGTTGAATCAACATGATATGTTTTCTGCCTCAAGATATTAAATTTTCTCTCACACACATGATAATCTACAATCAATTTTTATAACAAAGATATATAAACCTTACAAAATAACTATCTTCAAAACTTTTGTAATTGAAGAATATTTTTTTTCGTAAAATTTTAAACTCATAGGTGAAATTTGAATATATTGTAAGTGAATTTTAATTGTGAAATTAAGAACTTCAAGATAGTGACTATTTTTCAGAAACAAGATCGAAAAACGATCAATAAATCACCATTTTTTGAATAACGACTAATGCATATCTCTTTTTTTTAATTAGTGTCCAATCCCCGTCAAGTCCATTTGTGTTGAATGGAAATAATATTTTTTCTGCCTCAAGGTATTATATATTCTCTTTCACACACATATGATAATCTACACTTAACTTTTATAACAAGGGTAAAATATACACAATACCATTTTAAAACTTTTGTAATAGAGAAATATTCATTATCATGAAATTTTAAATTCAGAGATGAGATTTCAATATATTGTGATGGATTTTCAGTTGTCAAGACTCGACGAATAGTGATTACTTTTCAGAAACAAGTTTGAAAAGTGTTAAAAATGCTATTTTTATGAATAACTAATGCATATCTTTTATCTTTTCTTTCTTTTTATCAGTATCCAAATCACATCAAATCTTATGTTGAATCAACAAACTATGTTTTCTGCCTCAAGGTATTAAGTATTCTCTCACATATATAAACTTGAGAAGTGTTAAAAATGCTATTTTTATGAATAACTATTGCATATCTTTTTATTTTTTTTACTTGTTTTTTTTTAATCAGTATCCAAGCCCCAATAAATCCATTTGTGGTGAATCAACAAGCTATGTTTTCTGCCTCAAGGTATTAAGTATTCTCTCACATATATATAATAATCTATGCTCAACTTCTATAATAAGAATAAAACTTATAAAATATATCCACTTTCAGAATTCTTGTAATTAAAAAATGTTTACTGTTATAAAGTTTTAAACTCATATATGAAACTTGAATATATCGTGATGAAGTTTCAGTCGTGAAATTCAAAACAGTGACTACTTTTCAGAAATAAATTTGAAAAATGATTAATACACACTATTTTTTTTATAAAATAACTAATGCATATCTTTTTATTTTCTTATTAGCATCCGAGCCCCATCGGAATTTGTGTTGAATCAACACAATATGTTTTCTGCCTCAAGGTATTAAATATTCTTTCACACATACGTATGATACTCTACAATCAACTTCTCTTGTAATTGAAAAATATTCATCGTCATGAAGTTTTAAATTCACAAGTGAAACTTTAATTTATTGTAATGGAGTTTCATTTGTGTAATACAAAACTTCACGATAGTGATTAATTTTCAGAAATAAGATAGAAAGGTGATAAATAAACGTTATTTTTTCACGGATAACTAATGCATATCTTCTTTTCTTATAAAGGCCTGTGTTTAATCCTGCTCCTCAACTCTCATTTACTATGAGCCATAATTTACCCCCAACGGTATGTTTCTTTATAAATCATATCATTCTTTTGTTTACAATCTCCTTTTTGACCAAATAGATTTTAATTTTTAGGAATATAAATTATATAAAATTACAACTAAATATCTCTATTACCTTTTAATTAGTAATAATAACTCAACATATTTATGTATATATGCCACTTTTATTGTTTCTTTATTAACAGGTGTACAATATCAATACTAATAGGCCTGCTATCCCTTCAATAAGAAATCCAAGAGGTCGTGGTTCAAGGGTAAATGTTATTATTTCTTCTTCTTTGCTCTTTAATGTTATTTTTGCTATATTAATTGACATATTTTTATATTCGAAAAATAATCAATTCTAATTTTTTGAGTAATCCTTAATCAAAGTTTCTATAACACAAATGTTATTTTGTAGTAAAACATGTTCACAAATCCGCTATTTTTTATTTTTTATTTTTTGTAAATTTCATGTTGAGTCAAATTATTTATATATGTTAAATAAATGCAGGCAAGGTACCCGCGAGGAAGAATGCCAGGATTAATGCGTGGATCCTTTTCACGTTCAGTATGTCTACTCTCTAATTTATTTATTTCGATTCAAAAATTAATTTATACAAGTAATTTCCTTCTAAAAATAATTATCTTAATATGAAAAATATTTTGTTTAGGTAATTGTTCAAAAACATATTGCAATAACATATTTTTGTTATTTTATGAAATGAATGCAGGAGACAAATCGTCAATATCCAAATGCTCCACTAAGTATTGACACAACAAGAAATCTACAGAGAATGTAATTATATTCCGTCTCAATTTTTTATTTTTTTTATTAGTCTATCTCAAAAATTGAGGGAGTGCGATACGCAGGTGCTTCGATTATATTTTATTTTTAATTCATTAAAATAAAAAATTGGTGTTGCAGGCCAATTCGTAACATTACATTTGAGAATGTTCAACCAGTGGATCCTACCTCACACCTTACGGACTTGAATCTGAATTTTGGTAAGCAATTTTTATTCATAATTTTACTTTGATATATACATGCGTTGTTTTTTTTTTGGGTCGATAAATTAATATTTTTTTCATTTATATTTCTTAGGGTATAAAAGAGACAACAAGTGAGGAAAAAACTTGATCTGGCTAGAAATTTGAAGATTCTTGTTGAAAAAATTCAGAACAAATGTTAGCTTATGATGGGATTTGTTTAATTTATGTTTTGTTAAACTTTTTAGTTCTTTTATTGGAAGTGAAGGGATTGAGTAGACATATGACGCTTTTGGGATGGCTGTTTTGTAAATGGTCATCTTTTTATTTTTCTTGCATTTTATAAATCTTTTGAATTCTGATTAAGTGATTTCTTTGAATAAGGTGAAATTTTTATGAGAAAGGTATGTTAGAATACTTATCATTTAAACTTTTTTAAATTATAGTCTAATGTTGTTGGTAAAATCAAGTAGCAAGTGAGTAAATACTAGATCCAAGTCTAACATTGTATGACCTGCTTCAACTAAATCCTTTTCAAGGAATCGTAAGCCTTTTGGAGATCAATTGTGATTCATACGTCTTGAATATATAGACTTCCTCTTAGCTTGTATTATAAAATATGTTTGAGCTTCACATATAAGAATCACCTTTTGTTACCTGTTTGCTAGGCTCTTAGCAATAAGCTATGTTGTTTAGATTTTTCAAAATTATTCTTATATCCATATCGAATTTTTTAAAATGCATTGATTTGAAATATTTGACACATATTTTCGAATCCGAGCACGGGATAGACAATAAGTTTATATAATACATAACTACAGGCAATGACTCTGCAATTGATAGTTTTTTCCCCTTTTTTTGTGAATATTTTACTACCTATTTGGGCTGAATAAATTTTGAACTTGCTTTCGTTTAGGAGCTTGTTTTCCTGCTTTTAACTGGGAATTTATTTTCCTAATTTTTAATAACTTGTTTTTCACGGAAAAATTGTTTTTGCAAAATATTTTCACCAATCAAAATGAGAAAATTTGAAAATATTCTCTGTTTAATATTTTTTTTAATCTATATCAACACTTGGGAATTTAGATCATGACATTGGTAATAAAACAAGCAATTTAGAATTTAGAGTCAATAAATTCATAATGAATGTGATTTTATAATTAATTTTGTGTGTGTTTCTTACCCTCGATAATTAAATAAGATCATATATTCTTAAATATATCGGGTTTTTTTTCTTATTATATTTTGTATCAAATTTGAACCTTTATATTCCCGTAGGAAATGCTTCTCCTTTTAATGGGTCTTAATGCTGCACAAATCCAAATTAGTTGGAACCAAAGCTAAGCAAGTAGATATTGCGTGAGAAATCAAAAATAAAATGAAAGGATACTATTTTCATAATATTTTTTTAACATTATATTTAGAAAGTGTCTATAGCGGCTCTATCATGTATCTTACTTTTCTTATTGATTTATCTTTTAAATTATTAATTTGTAATATTATTTAATTACGAAAAATGATACAACGGATTATCGCAAGTGCAACCTTTGACCCTTTCATTGACAACCTCTCAATTGTTCGACTACTCACGACGTCTATTGCGTAGGTTGAAATGGTTACTAGATTGCCCCTAGTTCAATCTCTAAGTCAAACATTCACGCATCAAACTATCCCTACGTCGTATTCTTTAACATGATACAATATAATATAATTGTCATTGGATCCAATATCGTTATATACTTTAACGACATTGTTACTTCTAACAAACACATTTTTCGATAATTAAACTATTATCGCTAATTAATTGCGCTAAAAATCATTTTTGGTGTACTACAATAATCCGAACAGAGGATTAAGGACAGGAAAGTGTCAGAAGTTTTCTATGTTTGGGGTCAAATTGCTAATTCTAAAACTCAAGGGACATGATTGTAACTTTCCATGTTTCTATGTATTTGTCTTGTAGTGATTTTACTGCAAGTAAGAAGTGTCCTTTTCCAGATCATTAGATTTTGCCAGTTAGATTCAGGTTATAATAATCCAAACCCTTCTATTTCAAGATTCTTTCTATATCAATCAAAGCACATCTAGGTATTGATTATTCCATTTTTTTTGGTTTTATTGTAACAAATTGTGATCTGGGTTCTTGTTATTTTGGTCAGTTTTAATCAAAATTAAAAAAAAAATCATTTTTTATTTTGAAACTTTCAAGACTCACAATATGGAGAAATTGTGATGTGGGTTCTTGTTATTTTGGTCAGTTTGAATCAAATTTAGCTTTTTTAGTTTGAAAAGTTTGAATCTTTATGGTTTATTTGGATCTAATCGTAAAGGGTCATGGTGATTTTAAGTGTATTGTTCATTTTCTTGTTTTTTTAGGTATTTTGATCTGGCTTGTTTTTGATATTCTGTTCTGTTTTCTTGATTCAGTGAGGAAATTTTGAAGTGGGAATTTGTTTGTGTTTAGTGGTTGATGAAAAATTGATAATTGGATGGCTGTACAAGAGCTGGTTGAGATCAAATTTAGGCTTGCTGATGGAAGTGATATTGGGCCAAATAAGTATGCATCTAGCACTACAGTGGCATCTCTCAAAGATAAGTTGATTGCACAGTGGCCAAAAGGTTGTGGAATTTACTCACTTGTATACTTAATTATGTGTATTTACATATGTGTTTTTATGGAGTTTGCTTCTTCTGTTGCATATTTTGGTGTTTAGCTATATTCAATCACTTCTTTGTTTCTTCATTATTCTGTGATTTGTGGTATGATTGGTGATTGAATGTCGTTTGGTAGCTGGTTAGAGTTACATAGGTATTAGTAATATTACAGAGATTTTTACTTATGTAGGATTTAGTACCAGCATAACTCGCCTCTCTACCAAACGACCCCTGATTGTTGTATTAACTCGAGATTCTGCCTATTTCATTTCTTCAATCATCGTAAAATGCTTCGAAACAAAGAATGCATAAGTGGGCACCCAAAAGTGTGGCTTAGTAGTCAATGATGTTGGTTTAGCACATGAGGTCTCAGGTTCAATTTCCAGCAAAGACAAAAACACTACGTGATTTCTTCCGTTTGTTCTACTCTTGGTGGATAGAGTTACCTGATACCTGTTGCTGGTGGGAGGTGGCAGGTATCCTGTGTTCTACTCTACTCTTGGTGGATAGAGTTACCTGATACATGTTGTTGGTGGGAGGTAGTAGGTATCCCATGGAATTAGTCGAGGTTATCAAAAAAAAGAAGAAGAGGATGCATAAGTGGTAAGGGGCCATTGACTTCTTTTTTTGTGACAATAGCTGCGATATTGAATAAGGAACAAAGTTTGTTTACCCTTTTGCCACCATGTTGAAATGAAGCTTGGGGAGCTGAAAGTTCTCTGGACCAACAATGCACCACATCGGTTCTGCTCCATCTTGGTTATGCCGAAAGAGACATACCATATGGATGGTGACCTTTGTCCTGGTATGCATGCCAAGTATTTAGAGCAGAAGCAATTATCCATCAGCTTGTTGCAGTTTGGGCTGCTCCAGTTGGATTGCATTAGAAATTTCTTTTTGGTTGTGTGTGCAATTGCCCAGGAAACGATTCCGCACAAACTTCAAGATGACAGATCTCTTTGAGAAAAAAGATGAATGGACGAGGATTGAGACGGAGATTTTGGCTCCTCCTCAGTACGAAGGGTGGGTTCCAAAACCTATTGTGCCAACAAAGTTTGTCTAGCAAACTTCTGCAACTTAGTTGTATAGTCTGTCCTTTTAACTACTAGGGGTCGTTTGGCAGAAGGTATTAGAGAAAATAATGCATGTAAGCTTTGGTATTATTTAGTCCCTTGCCCATCTTTTGGTTGTTCAGCGCATCCCTTCGTTCTTTTGCCATGCCCAGTCTTGTGAGCTCTTTGTATAACAGGAGGGGAGCATTCTGATACTTGAACGCTTGAAATAGATAAATAGAGGAGATAAAGGAAAAGATAAAAGCGGTCGATAGAAATTTTAGTGATTTACCTGGGGACTCCTTGGGTTTTACAATCGAAAATCCTTCATTCAAAATATCAATAACAGTTTAAATGAAATGATTTTCCAATACATTCCTTATTTATAGATTTCACAACCTCTTTTCCGAGTCCAGTTAGCTTATGTTAGAAAATCAAACCCTGCTCTCATTAGACGGGTTGGTCAGATCAAATGTGCTTACCTTGATTTCAATGGGGTGAGGGGTCTGTCAATTAAAAGCCTATTCCTCCGTACCAAAAAAGAAAGATGGTGGTTGAGGACTAGACTTGGTTTTCACTGCAGTACCTCCTTTGAGTTGAATTCGTTTATTTCTTCAGCTCTATCTCTCATTTTTCTTTTACTGTAAATTAGTAGGCTGCTGTGAATTCAGCAACTAAATTGCTTCAGCATGAGTACTTACTCTGAGTTGGATTATTGTTTTCTCCAGTTGTTGAGTATCTTTCCCAGCCTCTGCTTCTCTTGTTTACTCCCTCCGTCCCAATTTAAGTGTCTTACTTTCCTTTTTAGACTAAACCAACATCCTACATGGAAAGTTTAAGACCACGAGATTTAAAGGACTACACACATGACACATCTTTAATTTAAGACCACAATATTCAAAAATCTCCCTTTATTTCTTAAACACCGTGCCTAGTCAAACTAAGACACTTAGATTGCGACGGAGGGAGTAACTCACTGTTAAATTAGCTGACTGCAATAAGTTTTGCAACTAAGTAGCTCCAACCCTAGTACTTAGATTCTGAACTTGTCAAGTAACTGTAATAGTAATTTATCACTAGAGATTAAAACGTCAAAAACATTTTAACTTGGAGAAATAGATTGATTAGGTTTGAAAATGAACTAGCAAATGAGTGGGATGTTATGGGATTAATATGGCTGATATGATGGAGAGAGCTCACACAAACAGTGTTGGAGCAACCAAAATATAAAATACTGCCAATTAATATCGAAAAGACACTACAAAACTTCAAAACGAAGAGCGACCTAAATACTCTTTATTATTTCTGGCTTCAAAAGGGACACTTCCTTGTATGATTAAATGAAAACTTTATCTTGTCAACTTTTGACGGTATCATTTTTCTATGTTCTTTCCGTTGTTGTGAAATAATAATCCCACCCAGGAGTAATAGTCACGATTAATAGCAAGAACAGGGGCCAGTAAGGAATTGCTTTAGTATATTCCTTGGTGGGATTATTATTTCCTACCTCTTTCACATAGGCTCTAGAACAGGGGCCAGTAAGGAATTGCCGCTGGTCTGGATTAACATAAGGTGCCACCAATCAAAAGAGCATGTGAGATCTAAAAGCGAAGACACTCGCGGAACAAATGAGATTATCCAATTTCAATGACTAATATCTCTCCGTTTCAATTTGTTTGATTTTTAGTCCATTAAAAAAAAAATGTCTCTTTCCTTTTTTGGGAACTCTCTATTTCTACTTCCCACACGACATGTTTAAGATCACAAGATTAAATGACATTTTGGTACATTTTACATATCTTTAGCTTAAGACTACAAGATTCAAGGTCATTTTGATACATTCTACATATCTTTAGTTTGAAACCACAATATTCAAAAGTCTTCTTTACTTCTTTAACTCCGTGCCAAGTCAAAACCAGTCAAACAAATTGAAATGGAGGGAATATTATTTATGACAAAATATTAGTTCTAGAACTACGAATCGTTCTTGCGTTTCCAGATCTTCTTGTATATAATTGAGCCAATAATCTAAAATGGATGAAAATTGAGCCACATCCACATATTATTTGTTTCCTTGCTCTAAAGCCAAAGAGAATGTATGATTCCCACTACTTTAAGGAATGAAAAGGATAAGTTGAGACTAATATTTGCATTGTCGGGATTGCAAGAAGTGCATGTCATATGGTGCTGCTATTTTCTCTTCTTTTTCCCCCATGTCCAGAAAATCTCAGTGAGCTCTCTAACGTTTTCTTTACCAAGCATGCCTCAAATAACTCAGCTAACAGATGATCTTACTGTGGCAGATAAAGATAATGGTCCAAGGACGACAAATGACGTGAAGCTTATAAATGCTGGAAGGATCCTTGAAAATAGTAAAACTCTTGGTGAAACCAGACTTCCAGCCATTGAAGTTCCAGGAGGTGTCATCACTATGCATGTTGTTGTACGGCCCCCTGTTAATGATAGAAACAATGGTAAGTTGCTATATTTTGTACTTCTAGTTCTAGCTCATAGGTCATGGTTCAGTGTTATGTATACAGTGAACGCTCTAATGCATTGTGCTGTCGTCTTTTAGAGGTCTTTTAAGAGTATACATAGACTAGATAGGACAGACATTGAGTCAGCAAAGGGATCGTTTGGTAGCTGGTTAAAATTATGCATGTATTAGTAATGTATGTATCAGTTATTCTATCTTCTACCCACAAAAGATAATACATAAATTCCCTCATATCGTATAAATGTATTAGTTATGCGAACTTGCAAGCCACACGTTGTATTAATTTTAACATGAATAACTTATTTCCTAACTAGCTACCAGACATTGTTTAACTTATATTTACCATCCAGCATGTTCCACATTTATGCATCTGTGGAAGCTTGTAAGACATGTTTTAGACTTGTGATTTCCCCTGCTTATGAGTTATTTACTAGTTTAGAATGTATATTATGGGTTCGCTTGATTTAGACTAGTGGGTGCCAGTCACTAGGCCTTAGGAGTTTGTATCGTGATAAAATTGGTATCAGAGCACTAGATTAAGTGATTCTCGAGCCGTGGATTTGATTATTTTGTTCTTATCTTATGAAAGCGTACTGAATAGTTTTTGTTTACACATTTGTCACAGATAAGCTGAAGGACGATTCCCTTAAAAAAGGCGGGTGTGCTTGTACAATCTTGTAATTCAGTAATGGAATTGTTCCACTTTTGTTATATTTCATGGTGCTATATAATTTTCAGTTGGAGAGTCTTTTGGATGCATTAACAAGTATCCTAAAAGTAAAACTTAGTGAAAAAGGAGAAAAAAGATGTAAAAATATGAAAAGTTTGAAGATAAAGATACCATTATGCTCCTGATTTTTTGATTCAGAATGAAGGGATACCATGTAGTCTCTTGGTATATATGCTAGAACTACAGAAAGGGAAACACTTTTTTGTGAAAGAAAAAGAAATCTCACGTCATCAATATCTATTGAAAATATTGTCTGAATTGGTTGTGTGACTTTGTAGGTGAAATGATAATAATTGAGTGACCATGAGATATTTATCATTGGTTGAGTGTAACCGTTGAGAGACGTTTATGTTACAAAATGAAATTGAGTGACTTTCTATGATGAAAGTTGTTTTAGTTGAGTAATTGTTTGAGAAATTAACTCGATGTAAGACCTCATAGAACAAATATACTTGAAAAGCATTTGCATATAATCTAGATAAATTCGATAAATACTATGAGAGGTGGTGGCTATGGGGGCTATGATGGTGGGGTGAAGATGAGGCGTGTCGGGGGGTGGGGAGGAGTGGACACAATTAATATAGGGAGGAGTGGACACAATTAATATGGAATGTCACTTGTGAAACTTGTTTTCCCTGGTTCTATTGGAAAGTCATTTTCCTCATTTTTAAAGAATTCATTTTTACACAGCGATAAAAATGGCTTTTATAGCATGTTACAATTGTGAGTTTGACAAGAAAATGAATTTTGTTTATTCAAAAATCAAAATTAAGGATAACTTTAACAATTACACTAGTAGAAAATCATTACATAGTCATTTTTTACTATTATGTACCATCTTTATAATCACATACTACAGGTTTGCTCCTTGCACAACTAAGCAATTGTCCAGTAACACAACTAACTTTCTTCCCTAACCAAGAACAACATTTCCCAGAACTACAAGTTTTGTTATCTTCATCAACAACCAATTTCTTGTTAGTCGTTTCGATTTTCGATGTTGTCTTCATCTTCTCCTTATGAAGTTTTTGCATGACATGAATTTCAGCAACTTGTGCCATGGGTGCTCTATGTTTTCAACAAAGTGAAAGTATTAGTTTTACTAATATTGATAGTTGTTTGTGAAATTATTGTTTCTTCTATTTATTTATATACTACCCCTTGGCTACTTGGAAAGCAAGGGAACTGTGAGAATATTGTCATCATTTGGTTAGACTATGGTCCATGTACTTGGAGACCAAGTATTTTCCTAAAATTGTCCATGATTACAACTTAGGTCCTTTTTCTAAAATTATAAAAATAATTTTGTGCGTGGAATTCACTAATCTAACTAATTTAGTATCATGTTGGATAAGCCCACTACCCACTAAGGAAGGTGTAACTCTTATTATTAATTATTTTTCCTTCAGAACTCGAACCCAAAAAGACCTTAGTAAAAAGTGAAGGACTTTCAATTATTACATCAAAAATCAAAGTTTAGTGAGAAATTAATTTTTCATGATTGCAAAGTTATAATAATATTATTAACAAAAAAATAAGAACACTAGAAACAATTTTTTTGACGACCTTGGCGGCGAAGTAAGTAACATTTGACTAAGGATTAATTCTTTTGGTTAGGACCACTAATGATATGTGTATTTTGAATAATATAATAGTAACACTTATGGTACTACTAGTGCACCATCAAGATTATGAAATGGCCCCACAAGATTATGGAAAAATTAAAAAATATTTTCAAAATCCCTGTTTCTACTAATTTGTTTATCTTAGTTATATGAATGATGAGGTCTCATGGTGATATGCTATTTGCATATTGTATTGTGTAAATTGGCAAACCTGGAATGTAAAACTAATTAATGTTATGGAGAATTATTGCAGAGACTAGGCTGTGTTTGGTATGAAGAAAAACATTTTCTAATTTTTTTTCTTCATGTTTGGTTGATTTAAATGTTTTTCACATAGACTTGAGCATTTTTTGAAACTCTCTTTCAACCTCATCACCTAATCCCATTTGACTCGAGATCCGACTTTGACTCGGGACACGACTCCCAAACTGAGCCAGGGTGGGGCCCGGGGTCGAGATTCAGGGTTTGGAGTCGAGACTCGGGGTCAGTTCCCAGAGTTGAGATTCAAAAATTGGGGTCGGTTTGGGTGTCAGGTCCTCTATCACGATCTGTAGTCGGGACTCAAGTTGGGGTCATGAGTTGGTTCTCGGGTCGAGATGGACAGTTGTGTCCCAAGTCCAAATCCTAAATTAGGGCTTAGAGTCAAGGCGTCCCGAGTCGGTGTCAGAATAAGGAATCGGGTCCTTGATTAAGGTCAGATTTTAGGTCTCAAGTCTTGGGTTGGGGTTGGGAGTTAGATCTAGAATCGGGGTTGGAATTGAGAGTTGGGTCCCTAGTCAGGGTCAAGAGTGGAGTTCAGAAGTCGGGGTCGGGATCAAGAGTCGAGTCTCGGGTTGAGGTCAAAAATTGAGTCTCAAGTCTCAGGTTGAGGTCGATGGTATGCTCTCGATTGGAGCCACCGGGTCAGGTTTGTGTATCGGTAATGAGAGTCGGTTCCCAGGTCGAGGTCGAGGTCGAGGTCGGGTCATTGTCGCGACGAGGTGGGGAGTCAGGTCTAGATGTTCTCTCAAAGTTGAAGTGCATACTTTGCTAACTCATGAGGTATTATGCCTACCTCGAAGTAAGAAAAATATATAAAAGGAAAGTACTGAGTTAAAGTGAGACTCTAGACTAGACAAAATTGACTTCTATAGCATGTTACAATTGTGAGTTTGACAAGAAAATGAATTATGTTTATTCAAAAATAAAAAATAAGGATCACTTTACAATCAAACAATTACACTAGTAGAAAATCATAACATAGTCATTTTTTACTATTATGTACTATCTTTATAATCACATATTACAGGTTTGCTCCTTGCACTACTAAGCAATTGTCTAATAACACAACTAACTTTCTTCCCTAACCAAGAACAACATTTCCCAGAACTACAAGTCTTGTCATTTTCCTCACCAACCAATTTCCTGTTAGCCGTTTCGATTTTCGATGTCGTTTTCATCTTCTCCTTATGAAGTTTTTGCATGACATGAATTTCAGCAACTTGTGCCATGGATGCTCTATGTTTTCAACAAATTGAAGTATTTACTAATATTGATAGTTGTTACATTATTGTTTCTTCTATTTATTTATTTATACTAAAACTAATAATAATAACCCTGGCCTGCTTGGGTAGCAAGGAAACTGTGAGAATATTGTCATCATTTGGTTAGACTATGGTCCATGTACTTGGTGACCAAGTATTTTCCTAAATTTGACCATGTCTACAAACTTAGGTTTTTTCATTATTTTTTTTTAAGTTTAACCATTTAGTATTCGAAATTACTGATCCAACTAATCCAGCATCGTGTCAATCGCATAGGCTAAGGAAGATGAAACTCTTCTTAATTACCAGAGAAATTAACATTTTTGAACTTTTTTTTATTTTCAAAATTCAAATACAAAATAATGAAGAAATCTCAATCAGCGCACCACACACCAGCTTGTTGGTCTTCTTTTTCTTATAACAAAAATCCGATTTCAGCATAAACATAATTTTTCACGTTGTAGAATACTTTTATAATATTAACAAGAAAATAAGAACACTTAGATAGACTTAATTCTTCACAACCTCGGAGTCAAAGTAATATTTTGTTTGTCTCAATTTATGTGACACTTTCTTTTTCTTTTTAGTTCGTTCTAAAAAGAATGTCATATTTTTATAATTAAAAACAATTTAACTTCATTATTCTCCTTTTATTCTTAATGAAATGTTGTATAGTCACACAATTAATGGTCAAAGAGTATTTTAGAATTTTGACTACAAAATTAAATATTGTGCCAAGATAAACAATATCACGTAAATTGAGACGGAGAAAATATTTGAAAAGTTGGCTTATTTTAATTTGTTAGAACTACTAAATAGTGATGTTTCCTTGTGGTCAATATACACGATAAATAAACATTTCTTTGGATATAAATGGGGTTTCCTGGCAAGCAAAGATAGTAGGAAAAAAAAGACAATAGCACCATCAATTATTTGTTTATTCTATTAAAAATATCAATTTACTTTTATTTATCCTCTAAACAAATCAAGAATATAGAGTTTATCATATAATTCCTATCTATCTTCATTATTAATTATAATTATTTTTCAAAATACTACATTTATAATATTTAAAAGATAGTATAGTAAATTTATAATTTTATTAATTATTTTTAAAGAGATAAAAAAATCAAATATAAATAAGTTAAAATAAATAGAGAGAATACCAATTATCATGCAAGCATTTAAATGAAATGGGACATTATTATCATTTTATTTTAAAATATTACAAGTCTCGAAAAGGCAGCTCCTTGGTAACTTCAACATATAATAAATTAAAATATAATGATAATGCAATAAAATATTTATAATTACTTGAGATTTGAAATATTTTTTATACCTTCAAACTACAACATCAAAAAAACAATTAAAAAATAATTAAAGCTTTGGTCTCTGGTAGTAGTAGGAATATAGTTGATATGTCTAGATCAAATCTCACATGTATAAATGTTATTTGCTTTAAATTAAAAAAAAAATCTGATTTCTTTTATCATAATTAATTATCAGTTTTTGTGAGCCTTAAGGGTGGTCTTATTGGTAATAATACTTAAATATGTCATCACAAAGTTTATATTCAGCCCTGTTTGTACTTTCTATTTGATCAAAATACATCACCATATATTAAACTTATTTTGATCAATCTTGAGGAGGATTCACTATTAAAAAAGCTGAATTTAACGATAATAAATTTTGTAGTTAAACAATAAAATTTGTCGTTATTCTTATTTAGTGACAAATTTTTATTAGCTATAAAAGAAATAAGGATGAAACTCATAGCTAACTCTCATTTTTTTAGAAGCGATTATTTACTATAAAATAAAATTTGATTGCAATTTAAGAGACATTATTTTTTCTTTAATTATTTTCTTATAAGTAAAAATAAATAAATACATGGAGTAGTAAGGGCAGAACTAAGGGGCTCATCGAATAATCTAATTCGTCAAATATTCACATTATATATAGATACATTTGTTCTTACATATATATCACTGAATAACAATTCTACATCCGCTACTGACAAAAACGACTACCTTTCAACGTCGATAGCAACAATATAGCCAACTCTTCCTCAAATGCATTGTTCCTACTTCTTTCATCTTCAACTTTCATATGTTTCTCAAACACATTTTCAGATATTACAACATTTCTACAAAGTGGACATGTTGATTGCCCTTTCCCATGCATTAGCCATTTCTCCAAACAACTTTCATGGAACATATGATTACAATTGTTAAGCTTTCTCCCTTTATCTCCATACTTGAATTCTGATAAACAAATCGTGCATTCAAGTGATTCTTCATCTCTATTTAAACATCTAATTCTTCTATAAACAAATTTGGAGCTCTTCTCATCTATATTATCCTTGTACCTATTTCTCTCTAGTTGTCTTTGTCTATATGAATTCAAAAAAGCAAAAGTTGCTAACATGATGAATTTTAATAAATTAGGTAACCATGAATAAAAGAAAGTGGTGATAAGTTCATTGAAATAAAGGTAGAGTTTAGTGAAAGCCTTCATATTTTTTTTGTATAAGATAATGTTTTTAGTGGAATTAAAGAAGAACTGCTTTTTTATAGGTACAAAAGGCATGTTGTTTGAAAGATTTCTATGGAGTATTTTTTTAATGTTGTACTAATTTGACTTGTTACATATATAGCTTCCTTTGTTGATCATGTGTTCTTTATTTATTTTGTAAAACACATTTAATACATATATGGTATTTTTTTTATATGATTAATCAATATCTAGAACTAATTTATCTGATTAATTTAAATTCATGTCATGTAGGGTCCTGTAAAAGAGAAGTAAAAAAAAGATTGCTTCGCAAATTCATGACCTCTGATTAATAATGAATCGAGCAATTTTATTTCTATTTCATCACATCCCTCGAATAGTAGATGGAGAATATTTCACTTGTCTATCTTTTAATGATGGAAAGTAATTTAGGAAATGGGAATATTAAAACAACAAATTAGTCAAGGAGCCAAAGTATAGTCAAAGGAAGAATATTGAGGTTAGTGAAGAAAGTCATGTTTTTTTTTTTGGCCGATATATATAAATATAATTAATTGTTATCAGTCCTATTTGGCTGACAGTGTGCCTGGTTGACTTTGTTTATTGTTAAAAAAATAAAGAATTTATGTCATTTGGCCGTTTTAACTCACTATTACGGGTAGTCGATAAAATAAATTGAGAATTATGGGTTTCAGGTTTAAATTTTACTAAAAATAAAAGTACTTGTTGTTTGTTACTTGTAAGAAGTAGCATGTATCGAGTGGAGTCACTTGAGGTGTGGATACAGTTAATTTTCTATAGTTCGAAACTGTTTGAATTTGAGAATTAATTTTATGCTTAAAAGACATGTATTGTGGCTTGACTATTTAGAATTTGGTTGAAAATTATCAATTGCAAGACGAGTAACGTTTTCGTGTTTTGGATTGCATATTCGTTGTATCATTTTACTTGAAAATTCAATATTGTTTCAAGTCTATTGTTCTGATCAATCTCTTTATTCTCTCTTTATTTGCATTCACACTTTGGGAGCAAAAATAGTCTCCGTAAAAGTTAAAAAGATAGACAAAATACAGCAACAAAGACAAACACACAAGAAGAATGATACCAGGGTTGCATCTAGTTTTCTGTATATAACTACAGTCTACATCTTTTGTGCTCACAATTTGTTATGGGACATACAAATAGCACAACAATTAATACACCAAATATGAACCTATATATATAAAAGTCTGAGATAGTCTAGCTATGCCATTTTTCTATCTGAATTATAATCAACTTATCAACAATGATGATATCGGAGATATAAAAAATAAACAATAGACAATTTAGAAAGAAAATTTAAACATCTATTAGTTCAGGTTGAGATACGAAACTAAAAAAAAATCAATATTTTAGATGCGTTTTTCGACCTTTCACTCTGAAAAAAAAAACGATCTTGAAGAAAAGATAGAGGTAAAAGGATTGATAAATTTCTAACTAGAAAACTTAAACATCTATTAGTTCAGGTTGAGATACGAAACTATAAAAAATCAAATATTTTAGATGCGTTTTTCGACCTTTCACTCTGAAAAAAAAAAATGATCTCTTGAAGAAAAGATAGAAGTAAAAGGATTGATAAATTTCTAACTAGTAAACTTAAACATCTATTAGTTCAGGTTGAGATACAAAACTAAAAAAAATCAAATAGTTTAGATGTATTTTTCGACCTTTCACTTTGAAAAAAAACGATCTTGAAGAAAAGATAGAGGTAAAAGGATTGATAAATTTCTAACCTTGGGGCGGAAATTTAGGCTGCTTGTAATATTTTTGCCTGTAAGTTTCGTATAGGCGGACAAAAATATGTATGTTTCTATATATATACTAAGATCATTATCTCTTTCATTCTCAAGTCACATACATATTAAATTTCGTATTAGCTCAATTTCAAATTTTAAGATCATTACCTCTTTCATACATTTCAACCAAAATATCTCTCTTCACACAAATCCAACAAAAATATCCCTAAAATTGTAGCATCATACGTTTCTTTGAGGAATCATTCAATACTAAAAAAAAAAAAAACTTTATAGACAACCACCTCTTCTTCTCTCAATCTCTTACACTGATCTTGGAGTGCAAAAAGTCACAAGTTGAGTTTGGCATTCCAAACTATATACAAGATTGTTGAGAAGAGGCTATTATATTTGTGATACTCCTATCCAAAAAGCCCTAATGGCCGAGAAATCTAAAGAGGTTCGTAAGTAACATTGTTGTCCTTTACCTCTTTGACTCTAAGGGATGAAAAACCCCATTTGTCAATATTAGTGAGCCCTTTAATAGCTAGATCAGAGAAGGAGTTGAATATTTGAATTCCATTACTTCCATGGCTTAGGGAGGCTAACTTATCACTAATTTTGTTAGTTTCCTGTAGCAATGAATGATTGTAAATTCATTCTCTTCAACTAGTTTCTAAATGTCTTCTATGAATCTTGAAATCATCCATGGGGACTTCCATACTTTGTTTATGCAATTTGTAAGGAGTAGATCAGTTTCTCCCCAAATTCTTCTAGAGTCATGAGTTGAGCACCATTTCAGCCCATACATCATTGCAGCCAGTGGCGAATTTAGGCGCAAAAAATAGGGCACTCGAACCCGTGGTCTCTTTGTAAAATTAGATATTTTATGTATATATTTTCTAACATTTGTATAATATTATATTCTTGCACCCATACTATAAAAAGTCTAGTTGGTCCACACGGTTAAATGTTGAGCTTTTGACTTTGAGGACTGAGGATCAATTCCCACTTAATACATTTTTTTTTGGTGCACCCATGTTCGGATCAATTCCCACTTAATACATTTTTCTTGGTTCACCCATATTCGAAAAATCCTAGATTCGCCTCTGATTGCAGCTGCTACAACATAGCTGCTTGTCCCTGGTCCTAACAGTATAGAATATGCAAAAATGATATTTCCAGTAGTCTCTTATAGTTCCTACTCCTCCACATATCCCGTTTACACAACTTCCATCACTATTGTGTAGGGGCGGAGCTAGGTGGGGTTCGTGGGTTCGGACGAACCTAGTAGCTTTTTCGTAAACGGTAAACGGTAAACCCTACATTTTACTAGAAAATTAAGTAATAATTTGTGAACCCTAACAAAATTAATTGACAACTCAATGTTAAGGAACAGAAAAGAGTTTCAATGTATTAAAGTGAGGTCTGATCCACTTCACAATGATGACCTCCTTTTGCTGTATGTTGTAGTCACAAGCCTGACATACTATTGTCCAATTATCTCCAAACCTCGCTCTTCTGAATTTCTTATTTTAAACCTGCAAAATATTAAATAAGATGTTAGAGACTAATTTGTAAACGGAAGGTTTTTCATCCTCGTATTTGTTGCTGCAACTAGTAGGACAAATTTCCCAACAAATGGGAGTCAGAATGATCTTGATAATAAGGGTGCATAAAGGATTCTTGGTTCTGTGATTCCACCAATTTAGTATAGTGAATCTCAAATTGATATTGTTGGTGCTTATGCCTAGAGGTCCTGCAAAATATATGGGAGTTTTTTTTTCCTTCGCGATATTGTAATACCAAGACCAGTAAGAGAGAATGGACTTCATCCATTCCGACAAAACCCTTGCCCCCCTAACCAGTCGTACTCTGATCAGGCTTCGAAAAACTTCGAGATCACTGAGTTTCTCGGGAATCGAGGGGTCAAGAGCCTAATCAGGTCCCCTCACCATACATTTCGGTTATTAACATTAGTAAATTAGATGAAAGTGCGGAAAGAGAGGAATTCGAACCCTTGGTAAACAAAATCCTACATAGCAATTCAAATGCTACGCCTTAAACCACTCGCCCATCACAACTCTATCAAAATAGAGTGAAGGCAAGCAAGAACGAAATAAGCGCTTATTGTAAAGTAGAACCCAACGTGGCCTTCATTGATCATATATTTAGGTATTTATAGAAGAGTTTATACATAGACAATTACATAAATAACCCTTAGTAGATACATTAACTAACACCTAAATACCATACTTATCACTCCCCCTCAAGTTGAACCAGGTAGAAGGTTTAACTTGCCACATAAATCACAAAAATGACCCTTCAAGAGAGGCTTGGTAAGAATATCCGCAAGCTGATCATGAGAAGAAATATATTGAACCCGAAGTTTCTTTTTCTATACAAGATTTTGAATAAAGTGACAATCGATCTTCATATGTTTGGTGCGAGAGTGAAACACCGGATTAGCAGTAAGATAGGTTGCACTTAAATTATCACACCACAATAAAGGCAAGGAACCAAAAGAAAGATCAATTTCTTTAAAAAATAGACGAATCCGTAGAAGTTCACTGGTGGCAGCAGCAAGAGAGTGATATTCGGCCTCAGTAGTAGAGCGTGAGACAGATACGATTTGCGAGAACACCAAGAAACAAGCAAACCTAAGAAAATTGCAAAGCCAGTAGTAGACTTCCGATCATCTATACTTCCTCCCTAATCGGCATCACAATATCCTTGTAATTGCTGAGAATTCTGTTTTGAAAAGAGAATACCATGAGAAGAAGTGGATTTTAGATATCGCAAGATATGCTTAACTGCTGCCTAATGTTTCTCCGTCGGACTATGCATGAATTGACAAACTTTATTCACCGAGAAGGAAATATCAGGTCTAGTGAAAGTGAGATATTGTAAGCCACCAACAATACTTCGATAAAGACTTTCATCAAGGAATTGAGTGTTGTCACCGTTGTGCAGTTTATTGCTCAGACACATTGGAGTAGAAATATCACTGCAAGTTAACATGTTACTACGTTCTAAGAGATCATGTATATATTTAGACTGATGTAACAACAACCCATCAGATCGCCATGTAGCTTCAATACCCAAAAAGTAATTAAGCTTGCCCAAGTTCCGCAAAGAGAATCGCATTTCTAACTGTTGAAGCAATGAAGAAACAAGATGCATAGACGTGCCCAAGACTATAATTCATCAACATAGATCAAACAAAATAGTTTTTCAGTGCCCACGCTTCTAAAAAAGAGTGAAGAACCTGTTTTAGAACCTTGGAAACAAAGCTCACACAAGGCATCCGTAAACATTTATTCCATACTCGAGGAGCCTGTTTAAGACCATAAATAGACTTCTCTAGCTTGCATATGTAATTAGGGTGATTAGGATCAACAAAACTTGGTGGTTGAACCATGTATATGTTGGCTTTTAAAAGGTGTGAATGGAAAATGAAGAGTTGCGACTTTTATGAAGAGTTGCGACTTTTATGAAGAGTTGTGACTTTTATCAAAAGTTGCGACTTTTATGAAAGGTGGTGACCTTTCTGAAAGATTGTGACTTTTCAAAGGTTTGTGACCTTTCCGGTAAGGCACAATAAGAACCTTTTCACACTACCCTCTATTTTCTATAATTTGAGGGATTTCCTCTCATTTTAAAAGAACCAATTTTCTGGACTTCTTCTTCTACTACTAAATCTAGTATTCTAAGTGTACTTTACTATCGTTGAGTGGCTCGCTGACACTAGCGTTTTGGATATCAATACACTGGTGATTGAGATCATTCTATCCTGGGAGGACATATTCCAAATCAAACCTCGGATACTAGAGGGGAATAATTTCCTTAAGAGGACTGTGCATTCAGTGGGCTTGATCTTCTTTCTGTTTTTCCAGATTCTGGTATGTGTTACAGATTTTATATTTGTGAATTAATTTATGTTCTCATGTTCTTCACTGGTTCATTAAACTTTGGTAACTTCGTGTTTCTGCAAAGTTTGTTGGAATCAATAAGATTCTTTAAACACAGATTGACAACAATTCTTCTTTAAGAAAAAATATTTCGTATATTTTTTCTAATCTGTTTCTGATTCTAGTTTCTCTACTAGTTTTAATTTTCTAGTTGTGAAAATGTTCTTAAACTTTATTGTGTCTTACCAAGTTCTTCAAAGTTTTGTTCTAAGTATCTTAGGAATACAAGATGAAGAACAATCTTAAGGAAATTATTATACTGTTGGTATTTCTTGTATTCTACTAATTGAGAGAAACAAATCATGGAAGTAGAAGATTAATGCATTACTTCTCCAGAATTCGGTGCTTTGTTTAGCAAGGTCGAAGTGAGAATGTACAGAAAAAAATTTGGTGTTATTCCGGTTAAAGATTACACCAGGTAACCTTCTTATTATTTATCTAAGGAGGAAAATAGTTTCTAAGAGTTTACAATTTTGATTTTTTGTCATGTGCATCTTTGGAAAAAGATCTGCAAACCATTTGTTGTTGAATGAATTTTGCTTGGCAAATAGTGTTGCCTTTAAAATTCTTTAGTTAGCAAAATGAGAGATGCACATTTTTGTTTGATAAAATAGCATGTCAAAATGTTATAGTTGGAAGACTATTTGAAAAGAAAAACATTTCTATGTGAAAAAGAATATGTTTAATTATGTTTGGAGACTCAAATTATTTTTTTTGTAGTTTTGTACTCCATGTGAAATTTGATTGTGTCTGATTTTTGTAGGCTAAAAACTTTTGTAGTTTACTACTCTGGATAAATCAGACTATGCAATTGGTTTGAAATATATGAAAACTTCACATAATAAGTCAATGTTGTACTTTTGACTTTCTATAAACTTCACTGTTATATAGAAACAAATTGTACAAATTTTTTTGTCTTTATTGTTAGTATTCTAAATACTAAGTGGTATGTCTATTTGTGATAGATGGAAAAATACCAATGACTTAGAGTTTGTGATTTTGTGCCTCTATGGAATGAACTTTGACCCTATGTAAAGATTGTCAAAGAGAGTTGAAGCAATATAATTCTTTTGTAGAATAATATTTCCAAAAGAGGTTTCATAGTGCCAATGACATTTTGATAGTCTGGGAAAATATGTGGAAAAACTATTTTCAAATACTTGAAAAATATTTTTGAGATCACATTTAAAATGTGGGGGTTCTTTGCTTATGATAAAGATAAAATTAGACTTGGTGTCTAATTTAATTTGGAGCAAAAGATATGGAATTCAATGATACTTTTGTATTATGTTAGACCCCCAAAATTCTTGGACTATATTTGGTATTGTGGTTGTTGAGTTTCTCTATTACTAGTATATTGTGACTAGTATGAAACTACCAAATTCTATATATACTTGTTCAAAATAATTGTGTTCTTTTATGAAAAAATTTCACTTAAAATATTGTGATTTTTCATGAAAAGATATGTCTACTATAATAAAAGTATTTGCATAGACATGAATATTGGTGAATAGTCATTTGTTATGTTCTGTAAAAGAAACATTTGGACTATGTTACCTTTATTGGACCCGATGAAACTTTGTTCATGGGTAGTTCTATAACAATCAAATTGAAAGTTATGGAATGTTCCTTCTGAAAAGGACATTTGACAAGGTGATTACTCTAAACAATGTTTGTATCACACAAAATTGTAAGAAATAGGAACAAAATATTAGTGAGAAAAAAAAACTACCTCGCGAAGAGCTTTTCAAACTCAATATTTTTATTTGTTCTTACTTGCTTGAGTCAAAGTTTGTGACATGAACACTTGGGGCATGTCAATTACAAAACCATGTAAGGAAAACTAATCAACTTAGAAGTTTTGTCTAACTTTGAGTGCAATAAATAAAAATGTCATGTTTGTGTGGAGTCTAAGTATGCTGAGCATTCTTATAAATCTGTATTTCTAATCCCTTAGAGTTGATTTACACTGACATTTGCAATATGAAGTCAACACCATCTCGTGGTGGAAAAAAGGATCTCATAACTTTCATTGACAATTGCATTAGAAAATACTGTCTATTTGTTGAATGGTAAGGATGAAACAATAGAAATGTCTAGACAATATAATATTGAAGTTGAAAATCATTTGGGAAAAAGATAAGAAGTGATAAGAATGGAGAGTATAAATCTCCTTGTGCAGAAATATGTTTGGAAAGTGGAATTATCCATCAAACTGCTGCCTATTCACCTTAATCTAATGAAAAACCGAACGTTGAATGAAATGATGGATGTATTATTTATAAGTTCGGGTTTACCACAAAACTTGTGTGGAGGAACTATCCTTACTGCAAAAGGGAACGACAAAAAGTTTTGTCTTTTGAGAAAGAAAGCAATTTTGTTTGTTCAGGACACAATCTATTCCATATGAGAAATAGAAAGGAAGGAAATCCAACTTGAAATATTTCAAAGTGTGGGGGTGTCTAGCCAAAGTCCAAGTTCCTATTCCTAAAAGGATTAAAATAGGACCTATGATTGTGGATTGTAAAATTAGACTAATTGAGTAGTCTAGTGAAGGGTCTAAAAGACCTTGGAAAGGAAAAATGAGAATGTACTTAATAAAGAGATTCAGAGGCGTAGTAAATGTCAAAGACAAAACTTCCTTCGAATATGATTTTGTAACATTTCTTGTGTCTTCTATAGACTCATCCTTTTGGAAAGATGGTATCAATAGTGAGATTGATGAAATCTTGAGCAACCATATTGGAAGGTAATTGATCTTCTTCTAGAAAATAAACCTTTGGGTTCAAAGTGAATCTTCAGAAGGAAAATGAAAGTCGATGGAACTGTTGACAAATATAAAGCAAGACTTTGTGTCAAAGGCTTTAGACAAAAACAAGGTCTTGAGCGTGTCGATATATACTCGTCAGTAACAAGAATTACATCCATTCGGATGCTAATATTATTAGTTGTGGTATATGACCTCCAAATTCATCAAATGAATGTGAAAACAACTTTCTTAAATGGAGAATTGGAGGAAGAAATTTACATGGAACAACCCGAAGGTTTTGTGATTCCTGGTAAAGAAAAGAAAGTGTGCGAACTTGTTAAGTCATTTTATGGACTAAAACAGGCACTCAAATAATGACATAAAAAATTTGACCAAACTATGTTGGTAAATGGATGTAAGAATGATGGTAATGATAAATGTGTTTACATTAAAATCACAAGGTCATTGTTTGTTTATATATTGGTGATATGTTGATCATCAGTAGAGACACTAATGACATAAATGCTACTAAACATATGCTAGAAAGCAACTTTGATATGAAAGATCGTGGAGTTGCTGATGTGATCTTAGGTATAAGAATCCTTAGAACTACAAGATGTTTAGCATTGTCACGGTGTCATTACATTGAAAAGGTACTTGACTAGTTCAAATATTTGGATTTTAATATTGTCAAGACTCCAATAATGTGAGCTTTTCACTTCAAAAGAATGAAGGTGAAAGTGACTCACAATTGGATTATACTAGAGTATTGGGAAGTATGATGTATATCAAAAAGTGTACACGATCAGATATAGCATGTGCTATTAATAAACTGAGTCGTTTCACAAATAATCCCAATTAAACTCATTGGATGATAATGAAAAGAGTTTTGGGGGATTTAAAACATATTCAAAACTATGTCTTGCATTATAAAAATATCCTACAGTATTGAAAGGATATAGTGATGCAAATTGGATCACCGGGATCAAATAAAGTAAAATCCACGAGTGGATATGTATTTACTCTTGGTGGAAGAACAATCTCTTGGAAATTTTCCAAAATAAGACATGTATTGCTAGCTCTACAACGATCTCTGAGCTAGGTGCTCTAGATAAGGCCGGTGAACAAGTTGAAAGACTCCGGAATTTCTTGATAGATATTCTTTTGGCCCAATCCTTTGGCATCAGTATGCATACACTTTGATAGTCAAGACGCAATAGGTAGGGTATGGAGCATGATGTATAACAGAAAGGCTCGTCATATAAGACATAGACAAGATACCGTTAGAAAACTACTCTCTAGTGGAATTATCATAATTGACTATGTAAAGTCAAATGATAATGTGTCGGATCCACTTACAAAAAGGCCTAACTAGAGAGAAAGTTTAAATATCATCTAAGGGAATGCGTTTACGGCTTAGGAAAAGTCATCATAGCGGTAACTCTATCTAGCAGACTGGAGATCCCAAAAGCTAGATTCAAGGAGAAAAATAAAGTTGTGGCTGACGGTTCGGCATTGTCAACAAACTCAATCCATTCTCATGATGAAGACAATGCTCAGGAACAAGGATACAACATTAAGGCTTGTTAATGAGTTAATAAAGCTTAAAGTTTTTAATGATTTGCTAAGTTTGGCAGATTTTACCAAATAGTGTATCTACGCGATAACTTTAGAAATCACCTGTGTGGGTGTGAAGTGTAAGCCGCTTCAAAGAGGATTATTGTCAAAAGTCTGTTCTCTATACACTCATGAAACCAGGAGGTGTTCATGGCTGAAACGAACACAACCGTAAGAACCATAAACGGTAAAGGGTTAATTGTGTGACATATGGTTGTCTAGGTATACACCAAAGCTCGACGGTTCAAAGATATCGCATCTATCGATTGA